>JAOEHX010059344.1:0-38130 GCA_025448015.1 Bolborhynchus lineola
GATCCCCCTCGCTGTTGTGGGGAAGGCAGAGGATTTGCCCCATCTCTGGCCTTGCCTTCTAGGAATGTGGTAGCTAGATTGCAAGAAGATGAACTTTTGACCTTCTGTATGCTTTTCTACTTAAGAAAAAAAATCTTCTTCTTATATTTAGCTTTAGGTCACTTATTTCAAGTCCAAAGTATGAGAAGATTTATTAGGATCTGACAGCTGTAGGGTGTGTTTTAGCTTGCTATAAGCAATATGGAATTTGTATGAGTTGATTGGCTGGAAAGGCACATTTACTCATTCAAATACAGGTTAGGTAGAAACATGCTGCCAAATGAATTGAAAACTTTTTGATTCAGTAACCAGTTATTTATAACTAATAAAAACCACTAACAGTATATTTTAAAAATACATGGTGTTTTTTTTCAAGTGGATGGGCTTAATTTAAATTTCATTTATATGGGGATAGTGGAGAGGTGAATTCCTGTGTAGTGACAAGGCCTATTCAAGGAAAACTATTTTCAGAGAGTTCAAACTCAAACTGATTCAGAAAATCTTTATTTTACAGGAATACAGGAAGGGATAAGTTAACCTGAAACTGACCTTAATGTTACACCAGGAAATTCAGTTTTATTTCAGAGCTTAAATATAAGCTGCAGACTCTATACTGTAATTGAACTGCTACACAGTGCAGTCCATGTGCCTTATACTGCATATAATTTGAGAGTGCTGTTCCCATGAATATCAAAGTGAGGTCTACCACAGCCTAAAGGGATTTTATTTTTGGATAAAGCTGCAAAAAGAGAAGTGTTGTAGACTATTTATAGCCAATTACAGGTTGTGGTTTGCAGCATGCCCTTTCTCTGTGAGGTATGATTCTGCTCCAGTTCCAGCTGGTCAAAGTTTTACCATGGAGTATTAACCCTAGCAACCACGAATGTATGGATAATTGAGAGGTAATTGCTGTTGCAGAATGTTTTGTGTGTTTGGAACTGTGCTGTCTTTTGGGGGAGAGCTTGAGGAAGGGCAGGCAATGGAAACACCTTGCATGTGGTGGGACTGGACTGCTGAATAGAGGGGTGTGTAATGAGTAGGCCCGAGAGGGATGTCTGCTGAATACACCCTAGAGGGATGCCTAGTGGTAGGGAAAGTGAGCTGTTAATGTCACTACATGGTGTGTAGCATGAGGATAGGGCACACTTTACACTTGGAAGGATGTTGAACCATGTGATTAGGTAGCAACTTAGACATTGAGAGGCTTGCAAGATTTCTTAAGGGTCTTCCTTTTCTAAAGGGGAGATAATGTCATGTCAGGCCATATGAAAAGAGAGGGGACTGTGGTGCTGCATATGTTCACAAACAAACCTTGCAGAGGTCTCCTATTAGCATCCAGGGCAGTACAGTATGACTTCAGCTGTAGCAGTGGGATTTTCCCCTGTTTTGGGATCCCTTGTGCAGTGGGATTTTCCCCTGTTTTGGGATCCTTTGTGCAGATTTCAGTGGGCAGACCTGTCGTGCTCTGCAGGAGGCCAGCCTGGAGCTGCTCATGCCAGAGAGAGGGCAGCAGGAACCAGTGCTGCTGCCTGATGCTCAGCAGGGCTGGAGCTGGTTTCTGCAGGCTGCCTGGACTTCTCAGTGATATTCATTCTGCTGTAACTCATTTTGCTTTTTTCAATAAGAAACTAAAATGAACCATGGATTATAATATCAACATCCTTACAAAATGCTCTGTGCTCTTCTGTTTAGAAAAATAAGGAAATTATTATTGTCATCCAGGTCCACAGTATGACACAGGCATCACATGCTGCAGGGAGCTTTTAGAGCAGCAGTTGGGAACAATGCCACTGAGAGAAGGAAGATCCTTTCTCCCCAGCTGTGTCCTGTATCCCTGAGGAGCCAGTAAGCCACTGCCTCCCACAGGGATAAGATGCTACATTGCCCCATTGTGAAGCAGCACTTCCAGACCCTGAGGAGTTTTAGCGGCCTCTCAGCCTCTAGTTCAGGAGTGAGAAGTACAGCTCAGCACTTTTCTCCTGGAAGATGGGCAGCCGTTGGTGGAGGGAGGTAATAGCACAGGTTCTTGCTTTGAGCAGTGCTGGTCCCTGCTGCAGACTGATGTATTCCAGAGGCAATGGGTTAAATGCAGCACTGACAACAAAAACCAAAGTAGAAGCAGGCTCAAGTCTTGCGCCTCGGAGTGCTAAAAGAGGCGACTCACCTGCAGCAGCGGCCAGCTCTGCACTGAGATGCTATCGGGGGTCAGCCTGAGGCTGTAATATAACAGCAGTAAAAACTCTCCTGACCGCTCATGAGCAGAGAGCGCTTTCCTGGCGATCACCTGTGCAGGGGTGGGCTGCGCACAGGAGGGGCTCGCAGGGTGAGCGGGGAGGTGACACCGCACAAGCCGCTCCCGACGGGCCCTGCCGCGGCGCCGCCACCGTCTGTAGTGCCACCGTGTGGGCTGCTCGGCTCGAGCAGGCGGCGGGGGAGAGCGGGGCTGGGCCGGCTCTGAGCGCTAAGGGTGTGCCTCAGCCTCGTGTCATCCCAGCGCGAGCAGCTAAAGGGTGTTCCGGGTACGCGGCCGATCGGATGCCGCTGGTGAGGAGCGGAGCTGCTGGAGCTGAGACTGTGGAGGTGGGAGGTAGCACAGGCTAACACGCTTATCACCTATGGGTCTACTCGCCGAAGCACCTTGGTGTTCCCCATCTTCCTGGCTCTCTCTGCTCCTGAGTGCACCCATCCCTGAGGGTCTTCGAGCTTAACCTGGAGGAGATGGGAGGCAGTGGGGTGGTGTTACTTTGCCCAAGTAACAAGTGATGTAACAAGTGATAGGACAAGAGGAAACTGCCTCAAGCAGTGCTAGGGAAGGTTTAGATTGGATATTAGGAAAAACTTCACTGAGAGGGTGATCAGATGTTCAAGCGTGCTGTGCAGGGCAGTGGTGGAATCCCCGTCCCTGGAAGTGTTCAAAGATGTAGATGAGGCCCTTAGTGACATGGTTTGGTGGGGGTCTTGGCAGTTCTAGAGTAACAGTTGGACTTGATGACCTTTAAGGTCTTTTTCAAGCTGGTTGATTCTGTGATAAGGGAGTGAGACAGGGAGAAAAGCCCCACCAGGGTGGAAGCAGGGGACAGGTGCTGTATTTCTTCTGGATTGCTGTAATAACACAGAAATAATGACAGGGAAAATGCCCAGATTTTTTGGCACTGGCTCCTCTCTAAGCTGTGACACTGAGTAAGACTTCTGGAAAGTCCCACTGACAGAAAAATGGCTTCCCATATAACTGTGAAGCCTTTCCCTGTAGATGCTATACATTTTCCCCCCTTCTTCTCTGCCATTCCTATCTCCACAGCATGCCATGCTTTTTGCTAAGTGAATTATTTCCTTCTACAAGCTTTACACTGGTCCCAGCTTCATGGGACCTGAGCATGTTAATTCACCTGCTGTGGATATTTCTAATGCTTGTTTCCTGGAGAAAGCTATGGCTGTGTGCACACAGAGCTACTGCTGCTCTCATGTGTGTGACTGCCCTGGGCGCCCGAGCAGCGGCATGCTCCTCTGCCCCAGGACCATCACTGCCAGCTGGGTCCTTCATCCTGCTATGGCCAGCGTGGGCAGGCATAGACGTCGAGTATGGCCGCAGTGCTGTGCCACCATGTGTGGGAAAGACCAAGCTGTAGGAATATCTCCTACTGCACCCAAGATGGGTTTTTCCCAGTCTCTTCAAAACAAAGCAAAATATGCAGAACTAGCATCTACATCATCACAAGATGAGAAATTCCAGCTCTTGTAAACCCAGCTGTCATCACCCAGTCATGTGAGCTGCTCTGGATTCCCGCCACTGACTCTAGTATTTCTACACAGTTATTATTTTAGCAACGATCTTCTGCTACATTTAACATGGGAAATGGGATCAGAAACAGACACTTATGTGGGGAAGTTTATATTAAAAATACAATACACATATATATCCTTTTACCACTGAAGCAGTTTATGCACGATTTTAATCTGAATGCACAGTTTTTTTCAGAATACTTGCTTAGGTGTTTTTCAGGTGTAAATACATAAAAGTCAAAACTTGAGCATAATCTCTAAGGGGCAGTTAGACTTCTAGCAAGGCCTAGTAACACTGATGGTTGTTCCCCTTTAACATTTGTAGACATTGCCTTTCCATTCACAAAGTCAAGACGTGGTTGTCTGGGGTGCTGGCTGGCTGATGGCTACTGTGGTCCCTTTTGGGTTGCCTAGGCCATACGAGAGCCATCCCCTCCTCAAGACTGGACCAAATGTTGGATAAATGTCACAGGTGCCATTGTTTGAGGAGGTGTAACCACAGAGGCAGCATGAAGAAGTTGCTTATTATGTTGTGAACATGGTGTTTGAGACTGGTGGGCCACATCCTGGTCTGTTTTCTGGGCTTTTATGACCCAGAGCTTTCATGACTGCTGAATCTTGTTTGGACAGAGTCACCCCCCAGTTGGACGCAGCTGTCACAAGTCAATGGAGTTCAAGGACTTGAGGTTGCTCAACCTATTGCAGAAATAAAACTGGAATTTCAATCCCTTTGTTTGTCCTGTTTGACTCCATAGATTTACTTGGCATCCAGTTATACATGGTTATGACAAGACATCCTTATCCAGGATACAGTACGAGACTAAGGCATGGATTTAAGTCAAGGCTGTTGAATTAACTGTCAATCTTTCATAACATAAAAATACCACATTTGGCTAAAACTCAGTCAGCTGCAGAAGAACCAGATGCAATGTTAACTACAATAGTTTTCGTGCATCTAAACTAATGAAAAGACAATTATGCTAGGGGGCTGCATAGGCTGTATTTATAAAGGATGGAATGATGTTTTGGCAAACATTTTTTAAGGGTTGTAGCATGAAATATAAAAGCCACAATTTTTCAGATGTGGTCGCCTGTCCCATGGAATTCAACATTACTCAAAGATAAGGTTTTGTCTCTTTGGTAAGCTGTTGACCAAAGCACAACACTTAGTAGAGAGTAGTGTCCTTAGGCAGTGGGAACTGATCTATACAGGGTATATGGTCACAAAATAAAGCTATAGAGGCATCACAGCTCCAGGCCTGGTAAGCGTTTTTACCCTTCTCCAGTCACGCTGATAAAAAATTGATCCATTAGATGGCAGTTGTAGAGATTTCCTGACCTATTCCACCTTCTCTACCCAGCTGTAGGTTTAACACTAGCATCCCCCAGGTCTGAGCAGCTTTCTCTTTCCTTCACTCACCAGATACTAGGAGATGGTCTCTATATGTCTCCAGGTCATCTTGTTACACAGCAAATGCACATGCAGCAGCAGCCACATATGCAGCCCAACAAGTCTTCAGCCAACTTGGAAACTGCTAGGCCATTTTGTTGTCATTGTCTTTATAGTGTTTTGTTTGTCCAATCTATGATTTTTCCCTCACAACTTGGAAAATATCTCAGCTGAGGCCAAAAAAGAGCATTTAGTGTGTTTTTGTTTAGGGAATTATGTTTCTGTTCAAGATTTTCAGCTCACAGGACTCCCTGGAGCAGCACTCACTGGCCAGAGACACAGATGTATCCTATGTGGTGACACCAGGAATCTTGTCACTAGAGGCACCAAAGCATGCAGTGGGGACACACAGGCAGACAAAACCACTCTGCAGCAGTTCTTTTAGGTTCCTACAATTGCAGCCCTGTTTGGATTGCATCTGGACAATTAGAAACAAGAGAGAATTACTCACCCCCACTGAGGCCGGCTTTGAGCCATTGCTGAGTGACAACGCCTTGGTGTGCATCTGCAGGAGTTTTGACCTGTGGTTGCATGAACTCCCATCACCCATGGGAAAGTTGCAGCATCTTCTTGCAGGCTCCAGACCAGTCTTGTGGAAGGAACAGTTCAGGAGAACCAACTGCAGTGTCATTACTCTGAGAACACCTTCAGTAATTAAGCAAAAATGGGTGTTTGACTAAATGGCAGGCAGGAGTAAGGTCAGAAAGAAGGATGATTAATAGCAAACACTGGTTTGTGTCTTCCTGCTGTGATCTTGCTTTGCAAAGTGAAGGCAGATTAGGCATTAATCTCTTTCAGGTGCTTTTAGGCTTCTGCATGTGAAGGAGCAGGGCTAAAGTAGGGATTGTCTCACTTCCTGCACACTGGGCCCCTGCATACTGTTTCTGCCCCTTTGCAACCACATCACTCTCCTGGGACAGTTTCAGCTATTGCTGGAGTCGATGATTAGTAACAGGAGTTCAGTCCTCTACTCACAAAAGCTTTGATGTATCCAGAAAAAGAAGAAGCCACGTGGTCTGCTTTTTACAATCATTCCTCTTCTCCTCCAGTTTCCCTGGAATTCCTCTCTGTGGCCTGGGATCTTCTCCATTTCTGCCCCTGCATGTATGTAGATATGTAGCTGTTGTCTCTCCTGGTTTTTCTGCTTAACCATTTTCCCCCTAACCAAGCTACTCAGCTGGCTTATTACACTGCCACTAGTCCCACTACTTTTTCACTTCTCCTGCATCCTTCTCCTGGCAATTCTGATCTATTACAGTATTTTGTAATGGATCTGCTCTTGTCCTCGTGCTGTAGCTGGGAGCTGGCTCCAGAGGCAGGCTGTGGTTTGCCATGTGCAATGTTGTGCAAAATGGTACAGCCCAGCAGTGTCTGCATATTACTGCTGATTCTAAGTTTTGTCCTTTTAGTGTTACAAGGCAGATTGCAGTTGCAAAGACTGACTCAATGAAGCATGTAGAACCCACAAGGAGAGTAATACTAATATGATCAGAAACCAAAATGCTTAGTTTAGAGAAGTAGAAGGTTTGGCTATGAATACTCTAAAACAAATACAAATGTCTTCCAGTTTAAAACAGCACTGTACAAACACCCAGAAAGCTGGTAGGGGGTGTGATGGTCTGTACAAGATATATTATCTAATCTTGTTTGATCTGTCAGTCATAACAATGCAATTGTGTAGCCTCACTGAATGATTAATATATTTGAGTTTAAGACTGGCCCTTGGCCTTATTCCATATCCTCAAGCACACAAGTCTCCTGTTGGCTTTGCTTTTGAAAAGGCAAGTGGCCAAGCCATGGCACTAGAAGTAGTGCCATGCTGTTCAGCTCTATTGTCTGGGTTAGGGTTAATAACAGCAGCTTGCTTCTTTCAGTGCTGAATCATCAAGGGGAAAAAATGTAAGCTTGGCAGTAAAATATGTATGTGCTGCACTGTAGATTTTCAAGCTTGCCTTTGCAAATTAAAGCCAGGAGCATATATTAAAGGGAGAGCTCAGAAAGCTTGAAATGGCTTTTCTCCCCTTCAGAAGGTATTTTATCCATAGTCTTAAATAGAAGCTGTGCTACTGAAAGCACTTCTGTAGCCCTGGTGGAATAGACAGAGTACAAAAATAAACACAAAAAATGGAAAAGGCTGTGCTGGGTCAGGAAGAAAAAGGTCTCTTTGTACCAACTTGTCCGTGGATGGGACTGTGAGAGGAGGAAGAGTTGTCTCCCTCTGAGCTCAGGGAAGCCTCTGCTCAAAAAAGATTTAAGCTCTTTCAAACACAGAAGCAGCAGCAACTGAAGCCTGCCAAGCTGATCTGGAGACCTGAGAAACTCTCTGTATACCATTTTAAAGAGACAGTGAGTGGCTGAACTCTTCTGGCATCACTGGACCCTTACAAAATGAGCTATAATGGGTAGGGACAGGGATTTGTTGGTTCTTTCTATGTGCAGAGACACAAAGCTGTGGTTGCAGGGCTTCAGGAGCAGAGCACGCAGCTGTGACTCTGGAGCTGGCCTCAGAGACTTTCCTGCTGCCTGCTCTCCAGGCTCTGTCCCAGCTACGTGCATCCACACTTATTTATGTAAGTGTGCATACTGGACAATTATCTTTGGCCCTCACAGAGCCGCACCCTCCAAAACATATGCAAGCATTGGCAATAGGACACATAGGAGAAGTCCAAGCACCACATCAGCACACAACATTTAAGACTTGCTATAAAGCAAGGTCTGCAAAAAAACAAAACTCTTCTCTTTTGCTTTTTGCTTTTATGTATATCATCTCCTGATAAGCATTTTCAACCGTGGGTGTTCACAGAGAGAGCTGTGGCTGGCAAATGGGTCATATGGCAGCTTGTACTGTGGTGGGGAGAAGTGTCACTACAGTTTGGGCAGAACTGACCTCTGAAAGCAGAAGCTGCATAGAAGTCTAAACTTAGATCTAAGCTTAGGACCCAGAAAGAAGGAGTCAGTTTTGATGCTAATTGATGAATGAGTCTTAGTAGCTCTGAGTTTGTGAGGGACAACCTGGGCCAAAAGTAGTGAAAAGCTTTATCTTTTGCTGAAGAACCACCACTGGTTATACTCTGAGATGAGCAATCTTAGTTGCCATGGGAAAGGTTTATACGGGTTTGGGTTCCTCATCCAAAAAAATTAATCTGTCCTCTTCAGTCAGCATCTTTGATAATAATAGCCATGTTGCTTTACAGATTGCCTCTCTCCCTAAGTTTGATCAAAATAATAAAGCATAGAAGCCAGGTAGCAGACAGTCTGAAACCTCTTTAAAATTGTCTTTACCCCTCTTTGTTAACATCTACTCTTGCTCACAAAACACAGTCCTCTTGTGAACACAGCTACAGCGTATGAGTTGGAGAAATTCTACTTATCTCTTCCAATAGCTATCCATTGCTTCCTGATGCCTCTCCTGGCCAGATGAGCGAAAACAGCCATCTGCTAAACACAGTAAGGTTGCTGTTGCTTCTCAGAGAGCCAGAACAGGGGGAAGCAGCAGCACCATGCCCAGACCCTGCCTCCTGCATTTTCCCTTTGGTTTCCTCTGCTTGTTCCAGCTTTTTGCTAGAACACCTTTTTTGCTCCAGCTGAATTAGCAGAATACTGAGACACCCTTGCAAGTAGGTTTGTGCCACGTGTCAGGCTGACTGACTGTAGCACTCCTGCACAGTAGTAGCAGTCTGGGACATGATGTGTGCTTTACTTTTGTAATTTGATCTGTTCATGTTGGAGAGACAAACGAAAAGGACATTTGTAGCTTGGTGATGGAGCCAGCAGAGGGGAATTGCCTCTTACCTGTGGGGAAACCTGAGCAGCTGTGGAAAGACCATTCATGCTCCCCAGATGATCCCATGAAAAACTGTGCTTGGCACACATGGGCCTCTAGTCTAAAATAATAGCTACAATACAGATATTTTCTGCTGAGGAGAAAAAAAATGTTAATTATTTCTTAAGCCACCCTTCAAGGTAAGGAAGGCGACTCACTGCTGACAACCTTGCTGATAGAGAGAGTGTCACTCATCTCATCGGGATGTGGCTGAACTCAAGACAGCCCCATGCACATCAAGTTTTCCCTTCTGATGGAACATTTGATTGGCTCCAGACTTGTGTCCAAGGCCTCACAAGCTCTTGTGGGTATGATGGCATTAAGATATAAGACTACCCAGATTCAGAAAGGTAGTGACATCCGATTTTATCAGCAGGATTAATTGCTGGAGCTCTTACTAACAAGAGATCGCTCCTTCCTCTTTGTCAGCTAGCCTTGTACAAAAGGCTATTCCTTGATTGTCCCCATATGTAAAACTACTTGCCATATCCAGCTGAGATGAAGCTTTTTTAGAAATGCCTTAACCTTAATAACTAACTCACTGAGGGGATTGTGCCTAAGTAAGAGAAACACTGAAATCTATAACAGAAGGCATTGTTGATGAACCAGGTATTGTTTGTTGCTGTTAACATAATGAAGCACGTCAGGAACAAAGTTTGCACGGGTATAATTTTTTCCAGCTTGCTGCTTACCAGAACTTGCTGGTGTTGGAGATGGGCTGTTTCGGTTAGTTCTAACCCCTCATTTGTTTTATGAGGTAATGTGGATCAGTGACAATTCATAATATAGAACCAGACTAATTTCCAATTAAATGTCTCCCTCCAAGATAAAATCTCAGGGCTAATTTTGTTCTCATTATAATGATTTTATTTTGGCTAAAGAAGGATCAGCTCGTTAGCAACACATATGCAGATGATTACATTTAAACAAACATGCCAGAAATAGAAGTTTATACTTGTTAGAAAAAAAAAAAATACAGTGAATTTGGTCTTATGAGGGCAAATGCTCAATTCACTGAGCAAGAAGCTATGTGCCTGTCCCCCAGTGAGAGCTACAAGAAAGAGAAACATAGTTAGATCCCCAGTATATCACAAGGAAAGCAGATCTGTTGGTGTTTAAAAAGCTTGTGCATAGTGGCTTAGCTCCTGTGAGGCAATGGTGAAAATGAGCTCTGATACTGTGGTAGCAATATTTTTCTTTAGTTGCTGGTATGAGAGAGAGGCAATATAGAATTACTGGCCAGATGAGCAAAAGATACCTCTCCTTGGCCATCAAACCATGTTCGTTCAAAATCAGAGAGCTTCATTTGTTTGACTTAGCAAATAGAAAGCAAAGGATAGGGATCTGGTTGCTCTCTGCAATCGTATGATGAAGGCATGCACCAGGGAGTGCAGAGAGCTATTTAAGCTAAAGGACAATGCTGGCAGTACAACAGATGGTTATAAACTGGCCACAAATACTTTTAGCAGGAAATTAAAAGGCAATTTCTAGCCATTAGAGGAGCGAGCTTTTGGAAAAGCTTTCCCGTGAGAGCAGTTGGGCAGGAAAATAATTAGTTTTAAGATATTATTAAAAGGATTAAAAATGCAGTTGCTAGAGATAGAACGAAGTGAGATGGGGAAGAAATATATCCCCTCATATCCAGCAGAGGCTTAATTGCTTTACAAGAAAAGTATGCACAGTGTTATGGGGGAAGATCCATAAGATGTCTTAGTATGTACAGAAGGAGTCGTAGGGACTGTTAGATTAAACCAGGTTACTATAGACCTATATTTTCATTACTGACATTTCCTAGGTGCCCAATTTACAGTTTTTAAGCATGCCTTGAAATATTAACAAGTTTTCAGGGCCGGGCGGCTCAACATCTTTTTCAAATACAGGCCTGATTTCTTATACAACCACACTTTAGATACACTGTCAAGTCTTGGAGCTTGGCTACCAGTGAGGCCCCTGGGTCTGGGCCAGCCCTCAGAGAGACCAGCATATATGTCAGTGCATGAGGCAACTGGGAGATCAATGGCCTTCAGGGGACAGCAACTGGAGTCTCAGTGTGTCTAGGATGAACTACTGGAGGGATCCACCTGTACTTCATTTCTATCTACGGTCTTTCATCCTGACTAGGTGGTGTACTTGCCTGTACTGTGTTTTCTCTGTGTGTATCTATGTAATATGTCCCTGTTGGCAATACATGTTTGTCCCTGATGTGGCTGGACCTCAGGGCATAGAACTGCAGCAATCCTTTTCGGACTACCAGATTGGACAATTCCTAACATAAGGAAGTACAATGGACACCTGCTCCATAATGGTTTTGGGTTTCTTTTTCCTCTTTACTTGCAGGTCAGTGCCAAACTGTACAGAAAGGTATGATGTGACTTCGCCTGCTGTCTTTGGAGAATCACAAAACCTTAAGTATTTCTTAATTGTTTCTGACAGGTTTTCTAATGTTGGTGCTATAGTAGGTCTTGTTCCTAGAGAGATGATCTCTTTCCAACAAGGCAGGATTTTGCTGCTCTGACAATGGCATTTGTTACCAGCCAGAGACATTAGCAAGAGGAGTCTCAAATGTAGAGCCATTACCATAACAGCCAGACATTTTATAAAAAGACATCTCTCTACTACTCCCTTTTCACTTCCAAGTGGGTTGAAGGTATTACTAACATTTATCCTTCTTAAGATGTCCCTTGACCATGACAGGGGGGTTAGAACTTGATGGTCTTTAAGGTCCCTTCAAACACAAATCATTCTATGATTTTATGTATATGAGACAGACTGTTTTTCTGGAAAACAGGCTTTATTGATTTTGATGGTTTCCAGGCTATTTGTTAAATGAACTCTCATGTGGCCTGGTACTCCAGTGTTTTCTGGACAGGTATTTGTCCTTTCATTGCTGTTCAGGTATTGAATTAACAACATAAATATTATTTTAGAAACAATCTTTATCAATCAGATAACCTTTGATCCCCTATCAAATTGTCAGCTGCTATTTGTATTCTGAGTGAAATCTATTTGCATCAAACTGTTCACAATCAATCTCCAGACCAAGTGTATTTTCCATCATCTTTCTATAAATGGTTTTAGACATCAAATTCATTTGAGAGTATTGCAAACTGCCTCCAGTCTGTCTGTGAACAAAAAAAATAAGTCAATTGTAATGTTATTTATTATGCTGTCTTTGAACTGTGCAGAGTATCAGTGAAGTGAATTGTTTTTCTTATGTTCATCTCCTTTTCATAGCCAAATGCATGGACATTGCCTTAAGTTCTTGTACTGATGTGACCTATACTCAAATGTCATATCCTAACTTTCTGGATCAGAAGTCTCGAGAAGTGATTGAGTACAGCTCTGAGTACATCCTCATCAGTGTGCTGCAAAACTTGCTCCAGGGAGAATGCAATCCAGACCTGAGGCTCCTGGGCTGCTCGGTGCTGGCCCCACAGTGCGAAAAGGACAAAGTAATAAAGCCTTGCAGGCATGTCTGTGAAAAACTGAAAAAGAATTGCCTTCATGCCTTTGATGCAATAGACATGGCTTGGCCCTACTTCTTAGACTGTGACCGTTTTTTTGCTGGAGAAGAGGAGGGTTGTTTTGACCCATTGGCAAAGCTGCGAGGTAAGGAAGGAAGCTCTGCTGATGCATCTTACTCATCTAGATGGGAAAGGTCTCATCTTACTCAGCTTGATGTGTCTATGTGTCCTGGTTTGGGCTGGGATAGAGTTAGTTTTCTTCCTAGTAGCTGGTGCAGTGCTGTGTTTTCAGCTTTAGTCTGAGAACAATGCTGATAACACATCAGTGTTTTTAGTTGTTGCTCAGTAGTGCTTACCCTGATCAAGGAATTTTCAGTCTCATGTTCTGCCAGCAAGGAGAAGAACAAGAAGCCAGGAGGGAGCAGAGACAGGACACCTGACCCAAACTAGCCAAAGGGGTATTCCTTACCACAGCATGTCATGCCCAGTGTATAAAGTGGTGGGAGTTGGCTGGAAGGGGCTGATCATTGCTCAGGCATGGGCTGGGTATCGATCAGTGGGTGGTGAGCAATTGTACTGTGCATTGCTGTTGTTTATTACAATTATTATTACTATTAGTAATACATTTTACTTTATTTCAAATATAATACTGTTCAAATCTCAGCCCATGGCTTTTACCTTTTTCTGATTCTCCTCTCCATCCCACTGGGGAGTTGGGGGTGGTGAGCAAGCTGGTTGTGTGGTACTTATTTGCTGGCTGGGGTTAAATCATAACACTATGTCACAAAACTTTTCTGCTTGTAAGAAAAATAATAGCACAGCTTCTATTCTTCATGTCAGCTGTAAGGTGTGATTCATTTTGTTCCATATATTTTGAACACTAAAACTGTGCTCAAGAAGCATCTGTTTCTGTCCCTCATATAAAAAGAGCATCAAGACAGGCAGCTAAGAACTAGATGTTTGGACTGCCAATGTGCGTTTAAATAAGCCCTGCTCTGTGTGATAGCTGTCTATGTATTTAAAATGTATTATTTAAAAACTGAAACTTTAATGCACTCATAAATACATGACTACTTGACAAGCTCATTAAAATAATCTCATTAATGATTGTCACAGGTTTTTCTTCGATGAAGATCCAGAAAACTGAAGACAGCTGATTCTCGTAAAAAATTCATTTGATCCTCTAGATTCAAAGGGGAAAATCTATACATTTTGTTACTAAAATGTGCTAAGCATGCTGAAGTCCAAATTATAACTGCAGGTTGTACAAATTATTTGTCAGTGTGCATACTCATTAGTATGCTTTTGCAAACAAAGTATGCCACAAAAAACAGTGTGGGATGTGCTGCATGGATTGAAGGTTTTGATTGCAGCTGGTTTTTTTATACTTTTACTACTGAAAAGGTGTTTTGCAGAAAAGTGCAGACATTCATACAGTCCTCTGTGCATCATGGTTTTAACCGCTGTGTTACAATTACTCTTTGCAGGAGAAGTAGTTGTTGAGGAAGATCTGCCTTCAGACTTGCCAGGAACTTTTATCCAGTTCAAACACCATTCATATTCCCAAATGGTGAGCATGTTGAAGAAGACTGCTTCTAAGTGCTCCCATATTGCAACAACCTACAGCATAGGTCGCAGTTTTGAAGGGAAGGACCTTTTTGTGATTGAGTTTTCAACCAAGCCTGGACACCATGAACTGCGTGAGTTAAATCAGTGTTGATCAGTTTGCTTGAGGGGAGTCCAGATTATCTGAGTGAAAACAGGTCCTTTTAATGTGATATCACTTAAACTGTGAAAAGCATTGATTCAAAAACATTTCTCCTCCTTTGTGTTCTTGAATTGCAGTGATAGCTGATGATTTATTGTAGCAATTACAGTCCTGGTGCAATTTCATATCTTCATGACCTCCGTTCATGATTGTGGATGACATTCCTTGTTTCTAGATGTATGACTGTGCACTTGGTTGCAATGATATGGCTATTATTTATTTGTGTCCAGCATTCAAAGAAGCTGGAATTGTTTTCTGCTGCTGATCCGCCAGCCCTCTCCATCATCTAACCACTTCCTCAGTCTCCTTTTATTTATCACTATACCATCAAACCCTACACACTTCCTACAAGTATTGTTCTTCTCTAGTCCTTCACATCCTAAAATATGTAAAACTTGTGAGAAGGCCTCAGACACAGAAGGACACTGTCATCAAAAAAGAGCAAGAGCAGCACTGAAACAGTCCTCCTGAGCAAAGATTCAGGTCAGTGCAATACGTATCAGTGTAGCAGGTAAATGATACCAGGAACTTATGTTCTCGTAAGTTGAATACCTCTGGTTTCTGAGCCCTCACAGCTTCTTTTTCAGCGGGGACCAGTGCTGATCTCTGTTTTGTATATTCATCACTAAGACAAGATGGGCCAGGTTTTTAAATGTTTTAAATTCTCAAATGCCAATAATTTTCTTGGGGAGTATTAGATATTATTTTCCAATTACCAGCTCCCAGTTAAAAAATAGTACCAAACTGAATCTGGTGACTGCTATGGCTATTCCAGCATACCAGAAGCCCTCAGGCTGCTTCTCATCAGGCTAGCTCCAGCATCAGAGCAACCTCAGCAGGGTAGCAGAATGGACCTACATCTGACTTAATACTTTATTGACAGCTGATCTTAAGGCCCTTTCCAACCCTAACTGTTCTATGATCCTATAATTATCATCTCAGGTCAACTGACTATGTCCTCTGTGTGCTATGCTGCAGGGGAGGCAGAGAAGACTGGTGTTAAGTTCGTTTACTCTTGGCCATATTGCCTTGCATGGTGTAGAGGTATTTTGAGGTGCCCTCAAACTTCATCAAGGTCCCATTCTTACACACCTTACACAGAGCAAAGATCTGCATTAACTATTTCCTCACCAACCATCCTTCCACTCTTGTGTAAAGAAAAGAAGTTATAGGTGTCTTTTTAAGCTGATACTCCATTTGCCAGCAAAACACAAAGCTTGTGAATCAGACTTTTAAATTAAAGCTGTGATACGGCATGATAAAAGCTGGTAGTTTAACACATTATCTAGCATTTCCTTCTAAATCTACTGCTTCATGCAGCTCAGGACAGCATAACAGAGGCTGGAAATAGCTTTAGAGCTGGAGGGTTTGCCAGCCTGAACAAGCAGCCATGATACCTCTGTGCCAGCCCTTGTCCAGTGTCTATTGCTTGAGGCTGGCCTGGATCAAAGACAAAGGTGAAGGCGTAGACAGGAGAAGGTGTCTCCAAAGTGCATCTATTTTACACTTTCCATTAGTCTTTAAAGAAGGATGGAGATTGAGAATAGCTGTAGGGAATAGTGAAGTTATACATTTCTAATGAATAGCCTTATTTCAATTTTATTTAGCCTAAAAGCCACTTTTTATGCATGATCAAATTTCTTTTACAAATAGAGGGTAATATATTACTCATCTGCAGCTCATTTCTAGGATCTGTGACAATATAAGGCATTCAATTTACCCAAGGAAAATGAGAGTGACAAGGGTATATTTTGTTCCTTTCCAGCCATGTCTTGGCATTTTTGTTTCCAGTATTCTTTGTTCACAATTAATGATGAGTCCAGCAAAAGCTCAGAGCAATGAATGCCCCATACAGTTTTGGAACTTGAAAGTATGGACTTACTTTATTTCACACTATTTCAATTGTTGAACTGACTGGAACTGGTGTGCTATTTACAGGAACGTATGCAATGAATTAGTGTAAATAAAACTTTCTGACTCATCAGTAAGCTATCTGGGTTACTCTGCTTCTGGAAGTCATCCAGGTGTAATCAAATTAAAGTATCTCATTACTTCATGTTCCACAGTCAAGCCAGAATTTAAGTACGTTGGCAATATGCATGGAAATGAAGTTGTGGGGAAAGAACTACTAATATATCTCGCACAGTATCTGTGTTCGGAGTATCTTCTCGGGAACCCTCGCATCCAGACCTTGATTAATAACACAAGAATTCATCTCCTACCTTCCCTGAACCCTGATGGGTATGAAATGGCTGCAGAAGAGGTAAAAGATTTTTTATAAGGAACTGTTTAGGGCTTCATGTTTCTAAAATTCCCCACATGAAAGGACAAAGTGGAAAGGGATTAACACATATGGGAGGGAGTGTTAATAATCAACAGCCAGAATCACAGGCTGGTTTGTTGGTAGGTTTCTTTCCAAAGATGATGTGAATAGACCTAAGAGCCATGGTTTTCATTTTTCTTGCCTGCATGCAATGACATGAGAATGACTGTTACTTTTTCACACATTTAGCATTCTCTTCTGTCACTTTTAGAACAGAATGCCCACTGACTCACTGTAGTCACTGTTAATTATTTTATAAGGAAATGTAGTTTAATGCTGTGGAATAGATGTTCTTCCTCATTTAGGAGAGCCAGGATAATAACAATGTGTGAATACCTTCTGTACTGTCACACTTTCATAATGAATGGCAGTTTTCAGAGATTAGCTGGTGCCTGAAGGAGACCTGCAAAAGCTAAAGTTCTATTACTTGTTACCTGATGTTCTTCTTTTCACCTCACTTTTATTGCTCGCACCATTAACAAGAAAAATATGACCTTTCTTAATCTTCACTGCTCATATGGTGAGTTCTCTCCATTGTATGAGACTGGGGTTATTGCATTCTGCCTGACCATGTCTTGGACCATCAGCTGTATTTTCATTTTTCTTCTCTAACCCACTCTGCATGCTGCTCTGTGTTTAGTAAGAAGTTGCCGTGTTCCTCTCATGAGTCACATCACCAGTGAGTGAAATGCTTCCTGCATTCTAGTTACTGCATTGGTGTTCATAGGGATACAAAAAAGATTAATAAGTGTGTTTTTGTAACAGTATAGACATTTTCAGTTTACTTCTTTTAAAACTTCCCCTTGATTAAAATGGTATTTTACGTAATTGTCACAAAGTGATAATTTGAGACAGGAAGTCATTCTGAGGTTGGCTTCTACGTTATAAATTAGGGAGCTGGTTACAACGGATGGGTTGTTGGACGACAGACAGCTCAGAATTTGGACCTGAACAGAAACTTCCCTGATTTGACATCTGAGGCTTACAGAAGAGCTGGAATTCGTGGAGCCCGCCTAGACCACATCCCCATTCCACAGTCCTACTGGTGGGGTAAGGTATGAATTACATATTTTATGAATCACATATACTAGAGAGCAACTCATGAATTGAGAAGCTGAGATTGGTTGGTCTGAAATTATTCTCTGGTAATCAGACTTTATAAGTAAGACTAAGCTGGACAGGCTCAGAATTGGCATGAAGAATCATGGTGTAGGTCTGGCCAAAGAGGCAGGTGTCAAAAATAGTTGGGTAAATTTGTGGATAATTTGAATTTTGCTGGTTTAGATTAAGAATTATGACTGTTAGAAGAGGGTCACAAGTGTGTAATGATTCATCATTAGTGATATAAGCTCTGGGACCATGTTAAAGACTTTATCGATTTGGCTGTCTTTAGACTAAGCTCTGCACAATTTTGATGCAACAGTGATGTCTGCCTTGGAAATTATAAAAAGATTTCATGTGAAGTTCTGTGGCATCATGTTCCAAAAAAGGATGGTTGTAAAATGACCATAAGCAGTTGGAGCAATGGCAACAGCCTGTGAAGCTGCAGTGGTGCTGGAAGAGAGACTTGCTGTTCTCTCCAGTCCTGGGGAGCAGGATGGAGATAGCTCTGCAGGGCCTTGCCCTCATCATCTCTAAGGTTCTCATTACGTGATGTCCAGGAATGCAAAGCTCCATCCTGCCTGAGGCTGGGTCTAAATCCCACAGGCATCTCTGATGCTGCCCCAGTGTTTTGGTACTCCATTTCACAGTAGTGAAATCCGGATAAAATCACCTCACTTCCTCAGGATAATGTACACATGAAGATGCAAGGTTGTGAGAAGCTCGGTAACACTCACTGTATTAGACCACTGATTTTCAACATAACTAGTTCAAGTAGAGTATTCTATCTAACGCAGGTAGCCCAAAGCATATCCAAATCCTTATGCTTTGATGAGGAAGCAATTTGCCTGTGATCTGGATGGCACCACAAAGTTTTAACTGCAACTTCACATGGAACTTGGCAGTATACGGTCTCACAGCCCCACGTCTCTTCTCTGCCGGTGGTACCATGAGACAGCCAAATCAGCTCTCCTGTAATGAGCTTCAGCTTCGTCAGGCAGATGAACCCATGGCTCTTACAGTAGTCAGCTTCGTGCATGCAAAAACATTAGATTAGATGTTTCAGCACCAGCCTCTCAGCTTTCATGTACCTAATAGTGTTTATTATCTGCCTTATCAAAGTAATTATCCAAGTATTGCAGGGGACTGTATAAAGATCAGAAAATGAAAGCAAGCTCCCAGGCAATCCCTTAAACTCAGGAGACCTCTTGCTTGCCCATAACCCTTGCTGTACAGTGCATTTTGATCCCTACAGTTGTGAATTACTGTAATAAGTGGTCTGAAGGCTCAGACTGAGAGACTTCAGGCTTTATCTGAAATTAAGTGCATTAAAATGGCTTGATTCAAACAGAATGCAGAAGTCCATGCCAGTGGCGGCTGGCATAGTCTTGAGGAAAATTAGTCTGGTTGCTTCTAAAAGGGAAAAAAGAATCTTTGAAAGCCCTGGAGACAGTAACTAATTGTAGTATAATTGACAGAAATGAGATTCAGGTTTAAAAGGATATTGCCCATTCCTGGTGCGTATGCAGAAATATTTTAGCTGTTTTCTAATTGTGTCCCAGTGTTCCTGTGAGATGAACACTCCAGAATTGATCTCTTCTGACTGAAAAAACAACAGTATTGGTGAGAAAAATAAATAAGTCAAAACCGACATTAAAGGAAGTCTATGATAGTCAAAAGGCTGGAGTGAAACAGGTAGCATCTGCTGTCATCCAGTGTGGAGCTGAACCAGGATGTGCACATTGCAAACCTTAAATCACTATCCATGATGTCACTGAAGTGCTATTAGGATAAAAATCATGGCGTTGAAACTCCTGATTTTCTACAACATCCACTTCAGTAAGATGTTGCCTCTGTAATGCAGCAGTGTTTCATGGCTTATGCAGGTATCTAGTCAGGAGGACGGGCTGAATTAGGAGCACTCTAAGTAAAACTGTGTATATCTCCCTTGCCTTCTGAATTGCAGCCTGAGACTGCTGTTTGAAAGCAGGGCTGATTCTGGCATCAGGCAGTGGGAGCTGGGACAGTGCAGGCAGGGCAGAGAGCTGCTAAGATTTTGAGGCAGCATCATCCTGAGCAATGCTGGTGCTATGGGGCTTAAAGTGTGCGGGCTTGGTGCCAGATCCTCAGCCACCCTGTGCACCACCTAACAGGGATCTATGGGGCAGGCAGTGCTGCTCACAGTCCCTTACAAGCCACTTTATAAGGTTTACTGCTCTTCAAATAGATGGGTTCAAAGGATGAATAAAGCAATTTCAGAGTTCAGGTGAGAGTGGCTGGTCTAGTCCCAAATTCTCTTGGGATAAAGATCATTATCAGACCATCCTAGGGCACTGTACAAAGACCAGAAAAGCAAATACTTTGACTGCTGTAGGTAGTGTTCTTCAAACACTGCCAGGTTTCTTCTTGTGGAGCCTGATGGGCTGTTTTCTTCTCCTGCCCCTTGTGGGACAGGGTATGTGAGATTGCGTAAAGTGCAGAGCATTTGTCCTTTCCTTTCACAGTGCCCTTTATTTGCCTTTTCAAAGATGTTTTTTGAGTCATGCCCTTCATGGAAACTCTGTATGTAATCTTCCCTATTACACTAAAACTCTGGTGTACAAAGTGCATTTTTTTGTGTTCCTGAGCTGATCAGACTTTACCTGTTACATCTCGACTTACATTTATGTTGTTCCTTTAAAATGCCAAGGTTGAAAGGGTTGTGACACAGAGATTCAGAAGCTTCCACTAGGCTGATAGACAAAATTGGCCTGACCTGTTTCTCCTGAGGACAAGCAGCACAATCTGATATGTCCATATACTAACCACAAACTACTGATTTAATGATTTACCTTAACAGCAGTGGGAGCCCTCAGGTTCCTATTTATTCCCAAGTGCAAGATACAGCCTTTTCAAATAGCACAGCTGCCGTGGCTGGAGGCATTAGCTGAGCTCAGAGAATTGCATTTTAAGGAAACCTGGAAACTAGGAGGATTCATTTAATAGCTATGGCATCTGAAGGGAGGTAGCCTCCTGCCTAGGTCAGGAATAGGCAGGCTAATATCTTCTTAAATAATTCCAGGTAACACTGTATTTAGGTGTGGCTTTTTCCTCACTGCTGGGAGCTGTAATACATCCATGGTGAACCTCTACTTCACAGCATTTTTCTCTGCTCCACACCTGAGTTTGTGCTACCTACCCACTGCATTTTACCCATAGCAGAATAGTGACTGTTCCAAAGAAAACAAGTATTACTATTATGTACTTGACACTGGTGAGGCCACACTTTGAATACCATATTCAGTTCTGGGCCCCTCATTACAAGAGATATTATTGTAACCATAATGTATATGTGTTGTATAAGGGTTTAGGTTTTCTTGTTTGTTGTTTGAGAGTTTCTTGGGTTTTTTGTGACTATTTCCTGCACATTGCTCCCTTGATTCACTGTTACTGGTCATTAGTCACTCCATGATCCTGCTGGCTGATTTTCTAATAGCTGATCGAATCAAAGCAAGGGTTGAGATGCAGTTTCCCCCGTCAGTTTCACAAGCTGCGACGAAAATGACATCACTCGACTCCGGGGGAATGGAGTGTGTCAAGGCTTGCAGGGACTGGCCACCAGATGACAGTATTACCCTTAAGAATTAACTAACCCCGGAGCAGGTCCGTGAAATTACTCCTCAGGAGAAGCGGATGGAGGAGCCTCCTGCATGCCGTGGGGGACACGGGTGCTCGAGTATCTCTGGGAACCTGGTGCCCACTGCTTTGGCCACTGTTACTGGGCATCGACTGTTGGAAAGACAAATGTTGTGTCTTATCTGCAGCAGTTTTCTGCAGGTAAACTGCAGCCATTGCCATGCATTGCGTACATTAGTTTCCATTTATCGGCAGATGAACGCCGATCAGAGGGTGACAAATGAGACAATTCCAGTGAGTGCTGAGAGTTACAAATTGATCCTTGTATTCCACTCTATCCATCCAGAGTAATTTCTGCTGATTCAGAAATGAAATTAGATAAGGAACTGGTTTGCAAGTAGTGGTACAACACCATGATTTTTCAAGCCTAAAATGTTGCCATCATCACTTTGAACTGCTAAAAATGTCACTGTACTAAAAAGTAATTCTTCTCTCAAATTTTCTCGTCCTTTATCCCTCCAGTTTCTCCTCCCTTGTCTCCTCCCCCACAAGTTTTTCCACAGTGAGCAGTGTGTCTCATCTGTTCCCTGGAGCAAACTGATGCTCTCCCCCATTAACATTTGGGATGGGATTTGAGCAACCTGGTCTAGCAGAAGGTGTTCCTCCCCTTGACATGGGGTGTGGAACTGGATGATCCTTGAGGACCCTCCCAACCCAAACCGTTCTGTGATTCTATGGAAGACCCAAAGAGCATTCTTCTCTCTGACACACTCCCTTCTCCACTGGGTGTCATCCTGCCATCCAAATCCTGTTGGAGCTGCATGACTACTCATAGCTGTTTTTCCTTCTGGATTTCAGGTGGCCCCTGAGACAAAAGCAGTGATGAAGTGGCTGAGGTCTATCCCATTTGTGCTTTCTGCCAGCCTCCATGGGGGTGAGCTGGTTGTGACCTACCCTTATGACTATTCCAGGCATCCTATGGAAGAAAAAATGTTCTCCCCTACACCTGACGAGAAGGTAATATTGTTTTTTTGCAGGGTGAGCATATCAATGTGGTTTCCACGTGTGGAAATACAGAAATTTTTAATAAATAACAAAACTTTGATTTATTTAGATTGCATATATGTGTGTATACTCATGTATGTACATATTAAATATGTAATAAATCACACATATGTATAATACATGTGTATATATACATATATATAATATGATCTATACAGTTAACCAACATGCTTTAAAATGTAGGATCACTTGTATACTATCAGCTTGATTTTTAAAGATCAACCCACATTTTGTGAGGCCAAACATGGTTTCACAAGACACAGGTTAGAAAAATCCAGGCTTTTACTATTTAAATGGTGCAGGCTGTGATATTTTTACCACTGATTTCCAAACAAAAAGGAACAATCCTGACCAGCAGTTATTTTCTGTTGAAGTCTGTAGGAGAAAAAAAGGCTGGCTGCCGTAGGGTGGCAGCCTTGTAGCATTTATTCCAGGTCAGATGAATAGGAATGGTTTTCCCCTCTTGTCCCTGGAAAGTTCCCCATTTGGGACTCACTGTAAATCTTCTGTGAAATTTTTTGCCATCTTTCCTGTTTCCCTTTGGTTTCCTCAATCTAGTATTCATTGCCGACATGCCCACTAGGAGAGCAGCTAGTTTTTCAGCCTTCTAACGTATGTTAAAGATATCCCTGGCCTCTTAAGAATAAGTGGTTCTTTATATAATGAACAGCAGTTGAAAATAGCCAGAAGTTGATCTTTCACTTGAAGCATGTGTTATCTTGGAGCACACTTCTGCGTTGACTTCTCCCAGAGTGACAGTTCTCACCAGCACATATTAATTATTTAAATATTTATGACTGTTAAATGTTTTCTGTATCAATCCATTTCTTCTGAGCTGTATGATAGGTACTGACTACACGCATATGATAATGACCTAGCAATAAAATAAACCAGGCACTGCGCAGTAAAAAGTCCATGTAAGAAATACCTGGTGAATGGTAATTAATGCTACAGAAGCTCCTGGTGAGGACTAGGGAAAATCATAAACCTGTGCATTTATATCCCATGGCCTGGGCTAGGGGTATCCTGATTTATGTGTAGATGGTGGAAGAATATGGCCATATGTGCCTTATCAAGCAGTTCACCTGTGCAATGGAAAGACAGCGGTCCTCCATAATCTCCAGCCAGGGATAGCACATGTGTTTTGGGTGAAATGATGAAGTTACACAAAGTGTTCTGTCCCAATGCAGTGCTCAGCTGGGGAAGCCTTAATGTTATCCCCGGTTTATGACAGCGTAAGACAGTGTAAGACCTCATAGTCAGTAGTTGCAAAGCCTGGGAAGTTAGCTGCAAACTTGGAAGTTTAAAACAATGTGGAAGGGCTGGAGATGCCCTCAGTAACAACCAATTTTTCAAATAAGTCACCACAAGAACCTTAACAAAGTCATCAGAACCACTTTATATTTTACCCAGGAAGTTATAAAACTTGTACCTGTGAATTGACCCGCACTTAAGTAATGTCATCTGCAGCTGCTGCTGACAGGGAACCTGCATCCTGAAATATAGCAGCTTATTTTAGCTGCCATACATTAGCCATAACCCTTTTGCACCCTTGTCTGCAGTGCAGTGTGAAGTGCTGCAGTGCAGATAATGGCTAGGAATTAGAGTCATGTTCCATAAGTATATTCAAACCAGGTTGCCCTGTTTGAAAATACACCGGAGTGCTGCCACCTCCCTATGTCCCTCACGGTGTAGCACAAGGATCCTCTTGGCACCTTCCTGACAACACTGTGGATTTCAAGCTTCTTTAGCCTGCATTTTTAGTCTGGTCTGGTGCCTGCTGAGGCCAATGAGTCTCAATGCTGGACCATGTTCTTACACTCACATTCTTGCATCTGGTTCAGCTTACATGATCCAGAACTTTCCAGGTATTTTGCTTTTGTGGAGATGGGTGTTTTTAGTATGCTTTTGCTGATTTGTGTCACACAAGTAGCTGTACTGGTGCTTGCACTCACCGGACCAAAAAGGTGCACACTGACTCAAGTTCACTCTCTCTGATGAGCAGAAACTCCCTCTTCTCTCCCCTGAAGAACCCAACCTGTGACAGTCAGTGGGATGAATGTGCTGTTCAAGGTAACAGCACTGACCACATTGTACCAAATGAAGCATCACACTCTCAAAGTCACAAGAACTCCTCTGTGGTTTTTCCCTTTTTTTTTCCACTATATTACACCTAAATGTCTAACTTTTTTGAGATCCATGAGTAGTCATACATTAGTTGCTATGTGATAATAAATGTATCACTATCCAAGGACATTTTAACTTCCTTTTTTTAATCAAGTTCACTTGATTTTGTACTTCTTACTTTCTCTTTTCATTACCACCCATCTTTGTTCTCTTGCACTAGCAGCCAGGCTAAAGTCTTATGCCTCTCGTTGTGAAGCAAAAGAAAGACTTGGTTACTGGAAATATAACATCTGCAGATGTCTTCAGGAAAAGTGAGGAATGTGCTCTAAATATTAGATCAAAGTTGTGTCCGTGGTCATTTTTGTCTTCATCTTTGATGGCAACATCAAGGAAGAAGTTTCAGGGTCACTTCTAAAACTAAGTTTGTAGCCACCCAATTTCTTGTGCACATTATCTTAAGCAATAGGCAATGAAACACATAGTCCTGAATAATAGGCTTTGGTAGCATCTGATAATTGGTGCTATTTCAATGTTGAAACCTGAAATTATAGCTTTTGTAGATGAGGTTCAAATAAACCAAATGGTGGGGGGTGGGAATTTCTGTACAGTGTTAGAATAAGCATGGGAGGAAACTGGCAGGAGCCTGATTCAATGAAATGTTTTCTGCAGATCACTGCTACTTCTGTCTTCACTACATGTACCTTTCACTTTTCCTTTCTGGGTGGTGACTCCTCTGCCCTTCATCAGTATCAACACTCTTAGGAAACCAATGGTGACATCTTCCATCACCACATCCTATCCTTCACTTTTTTAGGAAAGGTTTCTGCCCCACAAAGAACTGTCATTGAAATCAAACTGGCAGGTTGTCCTGTGTGAGTGACAAGTGCAAGGCAAATTGACACTGTCTATTTAAAACAGCAGCAGCCAATGTGAAGATCTGATTAGGCTGAGGATGATGAGGGTATTTTTGAAGGGGTAAAAATAACAAGAGCTGAAATGTAATTGGGAGAGCCAATTTCTGCTTTAAAACCCAGGACTTCAAGTACAATCAAACAAGCCCTCTACTCTTACCCCAAGTGACAGGCTGAAGCCAAATACCACAAAATCCACTGTTATTTAGTGTGGTCTATGGCTAAATGTATTGGACTGCAGAGGAGGACCTTGGAGAAGATGACAAGCAAAAGTTTCCTTGCAGCATATCCTTGCATGGAGGTTCACCCCCTCCATCAGCCTCAAAGACACAGGGTGGCTCATTGCCTGGGCTTGCAACAGCAATAGTTAGTTACTAACAGCAATGATAGTGTTTAGAGTTTGTAAAAACAAATGTATTTCAATTCTTTTTGTTACAGACATTTAAAATGCTGGCAAAAGCCTACGCAAATGCACATCCAGTCATCTCAGACCGATCTGAACTCCGTTGCGGTGGAAATTTTGTCAAACGTGGAGGTATTATAAATGGTGCTGAGTGGTACAGCTTTACTGGAGGTAAAACCACTTTACCATCCTATCAAGTGAGGTAAAACCTCTATATGACCTTTATGAAACACAAGGGTTTGAAAGAAACAATCTCATTTATTTCAGTTTGCTTTAGGTCAGACCCACGCAAAATGTAACTTGTAATGGGTTTAAGTAGAAAAATGTATATTGGTAACATTTCTATTCAGATGCCATGAGGTGTGTTCAGCCTTGATTTAACCTGAGGAAAGCTAACAAGTTAAACAAGTGTGAAATGTAATGCATAAAATACCAGTCTAGTTTTCAAATCCAAAATGTAGAAATAAATGCTTAATGCTATGCTCTCATTCCTTAGTGGCATGAATTTGAATCCATCTCACAGACTGTGCAGGTGGTGCTTTTTTGATCAGTTTAAACTAACTCTTTTTCGGGGAAAACTAACAAAGACAAACATCCCATTCATTTGTGCTTAGGTTGCTAATTTGATTTTCCCAATAAAAAATAATGAGTTTTCTTCAGGATTTCTGAAATTCTGGCATGGATGAAATATCAGTGTTCATAAATTTTCAGCAGTTGTGTTTTCAAATAGGACTCAGCTGGATCCTCAAATAATTATGTTGAAACCAGGCATTTAGAAAGCTTTAGGGCATGAGTGAGAGTTGGGTTTAAAAATCTTTGGATTGCATTCTTCTGAAAATTATACCCAATGTCTTTTGTACAGAACTGGTTTTGAACATCATAATGACAAAAGGTCATCTGTTTGATGGTGACCCTTGGCAATCACCTCTGATACAGCCGATTATCCAATTACCATGATTAACCAATCCTTATCTCTCTATATCTGATTCTTGGTCAGGTGACAATAATTTAAAATTATGCTTTTTTGGCCTGAAAGAAGCATCATTGTCATTTGTTAACTCGAAATTGAAACGAGTTGTAGGATTCTGAATTTGTTGAATAGTTTTTATATACTGGCAAACACTTTACAACATGTTGATCCACACCCACAGGGACTGCATTCAACTGGCGGCAGCAGCAAAGCTCCAGTTAAGGGTGACAGGGCTTTTTCATGATCTCTCCTTTTTGTTTTTAAACCTATAGGTATGGCAGATTTCAATTACCTTCACACAAATTGCTTTGAAGTTACCGTGGAGGTAGGATGTGAAAAGTTTCCTTTGGAGGAAGAACTGTTTACAATCTGGCATGAAAACAGAGATGCTCTTCTAAATTACATGGAAATGGTAAGACTCTGCTTTTATAGACCTTTGTGCTTAGTTTTTTTTCTTCATTCTTTGTCAATATTGGTTTCTTTCCTGTTTCCCCAGTTAGTTATTAAGATAGCACCAAATCAATCATCACACTGTACCAGGGGCCCCAGTGCCTCAGTTTGACACAGGAATAATATTCTGCCTATAGTAGGACACAGGAATAATATTCTGCCTATATTGCAGCAAGGATAGAGACTGAAACCTTGAAAAAAAAGCATAAAGAGGAATTGCCTGTAAATGCTTTGTGCAACATTATAAATCAACTGTCCAAAATTTATTCCTAGGGAAAAACACATATATTCAGAAAAATATGAACTAACCTTTCTTTTGAAGAATAAACCAGCAAGATCTGCTGTCCAGGGAGTTTGCTGGATTTTTTTTCTCTTCCATATTCCATCTTTATGGCCCAAACCCTACTGCATGGCAGCAGGAGATTTAGATTCAGCTAAAATGAGAAGATTCTAAGTATCTTGCTATAAATTCCATTTCCACACTCTTCAGCTTGATTTCTATACGAAAGCAGTTAAAAAGATCTAAAGCCCGATCTTCTAAAGGAACAACTTTCTGTGAGCATTAAAACATGCCATTTAAAAGTCATTTTTAATAATAAGTTTAAGCTCAGCAAAAACAAATACCTCACTGACAATAAGTAAGTGAACACAGAAACAGAAGTTGCTCATCTTTCTCTCAGCCATTAGTAGATTAGGCTCCTGTCATGCCTTATTTTGATAGAGTATGCAGTAATCTAAAATTGTTAGGAGTGATTTTATGGCCTTTCTAAGCAACCTCTTGCTACTTGTGGTAAGTATTATCATTCAATAAAGTCTACAGTACAGACCACCAAACTCATTTCGTTTTACAGCTGTCTGATGAAAATGAGTTTTAGTGAATCCAAATGGAGCTGGGTTAAATCCACATATATTGCAATTGAAGTCTTCAAGATGTAAAGATTTTTACAGTGTGAGATACTGTAGAAGTCTATGTCAGAAAAGCTTTTTGAGTAAATGCAGGACAGTAAGCAAAACAACTTTGTAGATAAGGATGACTGAATTACTCCTGATAAGGATTAAGTCTGCCATAACCAATTCAAACTTTTCTAATTCTGATATATACCAGGTTGTTTGGTGTGTGTACAAATCTACTTGGCTTAACACACAGAAATGGAATTCATTTTCATAAATGCTGATGTCTTCTCCCCATCAGAAGTGATATCAAAACACTCTCCCAAACTTATGTGGCACAGACTTGAGGCAAAATGAAAAATTGTATATTTACTAAAGTAAAAGACATCAACATTGTTAAAGAAATTTCAATTTTATCTTTTTTTATCCCATCATATTGTAATTGCAAAATTGTTATTGAACTTGGATGAGGTCATACTGTTTCGAGTATGTCTACATTGTAAATTAAATTTGGGACTGAGATGACTCTTATGACCAGATTTATCCACTATCCATATGATAAATCCTTATGTCCATGGTGAAAAGCAAATAGCAGTGCTTCATCATAATAGTTCTTAAGGGGCAGTTTTCAAGTCCTTACACTGCATTCTTCCCAAACTCTCTAGTGAATAGTGCCACACAGTATGGAATAGCTGTTCAAGACCAATGTAAACACAGCCTCATCTTAAATAAAAACTTGCTGTCACTAGGAGAATTACTGTAAAGTTGGATATTTTAATGTTTATTTTTAAACATCTCTAGAGTCCTACAAAAAAAGAAAATATATTTTTCCATTGTTTCTATGCTTTCTTCTTTTTCCTATTCTACTTTTATGATGAAGGATAATAAGGAGGGAAAGATGAGAGGAAGAGAAAGAAAGAAAGAGGAAGCAAATTGAAGAACAACTCAAGCTGTTCATAGCAGTTCAGGGGAAAATTAGAATGAAATTACTTCTCATTTAAAAAGGTCATATAGAGTTTCCAATGGAAAACGTTTTCATTTCTGAAGATTGGAAAAGAAACAAACCTTAAGGGGTTTAGTGTTTAAATACTGTGATTTTATCCTGTTTTGTTTTGGTTTACTGAATTTCAAATATAGTGAGCTGCTTGTACACCTCTTTGTATGTCAGAATTCATGTCACTCTTTTGTTTGTTACCAACCATATTTCTCATCAGCTCAAGCAGCTTGGTTCTGTGCTCGTAGAGAAGGGAAAAAGGATATTATACATACTGCTATCATGACATTCTGGCATGTAGTGAAGTGTAGTCAGTAGAGTGATGAGTCCCAAGCTCAAGTAGCTAACACAATGCCTTCTCGTTGTGTATAGAGCATCAGACTATTTTTAAAGCCTTAACTTTTCATTTCTTTGTTGTTCTGTGTCTAGAGTGGACATTCTGAAACTGTCTTTAAATTCTGTCGGCAGATCATGAGGTGACAGTGATCTGTGCAGAGAAGGATCTCTCAATGAAGAGACACATACTTAGCCAAAAAAAGCACTTGTTCAATTACCCCTTTCCCCCCGCCCCCTTGGGCTCCCAAAATAGAAGATGCAATCTGAAGGAGCATTAGCACCTGACAGCCTCTGCAATGAGTTGAACCTCTTGAAAGTTGTTTCCTCTCTGCAGGGATTTCCTTTTAGAAGATGAGGACATTGTACTGTAATCAATTACTCCCATCTAACTTCACTTTGCTTTGCCAGGTTCACCGGGGAATAAAAGGAATCGTGTCTGATAAGTTTGGCAACCCAATAAAAAATGCTCGTATTTCAGTCAGGGGCATCCAGCATGATGTCACCACAGGTAATATTTTTAGTTTGAGCTTTATAGTGGGACAGTGTGAGAGTTTAATCTGCAAAAGCCTTGTCATATCTGATAGAAATGGCACCTTATTGGAGAATTGAAGGCTCAATTGTGGGTTTGTTTCTACAATAACGAGAGAAGACATGTTAAACTGACTGTTGAGTCTGGTGTGTCTCTGTGATGACATAGTACTTGTATTAAAACTTCCACCTGGAACTGTCTGCTGTCCATCAAAGCCAATGTATCTTCAGTGAGAGTCAGAAATCCACGTTTATGTTTCCTGTTTGGGCAAATATGGCAATAGCCCTCCTCAGGAGCTGCAACTCAGCATGCAGAGATGCACAGCCCTGATAGAATAAGTTAGTTGAAATATTGTAAGCATGACATATAGTCATTACAGTAGGTTCCACATGGACTTTAACCTTTTTTTTCCTAAGGAAAACCATAAATATATGCAGATTTTGGACAGTAGTTATATCAAATGCAAAAAAATAGACTGTTGAATTATGTTCACTTTATACCTGTCACCAGCTGGTAAAGATGTACTGAGACATATGCAACTGTTAATTTTCACAGTCATAAAGTTCTGAGCTTTTCGGCTCTCAATGAAATCAATGTTCTCATTTTATTATTGATTTCAGTGAGAACAGGGTAGGCCATAGGAATGTAAAATAGAATACATGAATGGTAACATTTTGCTCTAATGTTAGTTGCTGAATCAATTTGGAAAGCCAGAATGGTTCATAATGTAGTGGTTGCTTACCAGCTTTCAAAAAAACTAATATTAGAGGGGATACAATAGTGGAGATGATGCAGATTCTTGAGGCTGGTGAGAAACTCTGGCATGAATTAGAGTCTTTTTCAAACTTCTTCCCAGACAATGGCTTTTCATTGGCAGTGGACCTTTAAAGAATTAAGAATTAAATACAAAATGTGTTTACATTGAAGGAAAAAGGAGTATTTGTTCTTGAGTTAGATGGGGTTAAGGATGTCATATGATCAAAATGTCTTTTAACTTCAGTGTTAAAAAAGACTGAGAAGTTCCAAGAGAAAATATCATTATTGCATGAGTTATGAAACTTAACATTCAAAATAAAGGAAATATAAAATGAAGAGTAAATATTCCATTTTTAGACTCCTTGTTTTTTGCCGTAGGCTCTAACCTTCAGCTGGAGGAAATTTACACCCATTTCACACTAATGGCAATTTATACCATCTGCAGCTCTGTCTCCATAGTCTTATGTGCTATAATGTCTGCAAAGTAATTAAATGTAATATAATAAAAGCAGGGAATTTTTAGCTCCTTTACATGTCAGATATATATATTTGCAGACTGGATTCTGCTTTCACTTTCTTAAGTTTCACATACTTCTAAATTCATTTGATTTCTTTGGAGTTATTCCTTGTACCCCTGGGAAAGCAGACAAGAAAAAGCAGACAAAAGAAAGCTTCCCTTCCTTATGATACAGGCATAGCGCTTACTGACATTTTGTGTGTGAATTTTACTCTGTTAGCTCCCAAAGGCCAGATTTTTTCACAGGTTGAGTCTCTTGTTGTTATTCAAGAGCTTTCATCTGAACTTCTTTCAAAATCAAAACCTGAGATATTTTCAAAACCTGCCACCTAAACGCTTGTGCTATCTGTGCGTGCAAGTGTATGTGAATATGTAACTATAAGGGATGCAAGACTGAAAACTAAACTCAGTTTTGTTGTGCTTTCTGCTTTCCTAAGCTGCTGATGGGGACTACTGGCGACTCCTGCCTCCAGGGACATATGTAATCAGCGCCCAAGCACCAGGATACAGCCGGGTGATGAAGAGAGTCACCCTGCCTACCAAGATGAAACAGGCTGGGAGAGTTGATTTTGTTTTGAGACCTATTGATACTTGGCCCAACAAACTCCTCCGCCGCTCAATGGAAGACATATACGACCCATATGACCCACTGGAACTATATGACCCTCATGCCAAACATGGGCAGCCTGAAGCTCGAGGTGGGTCATCGCCAGGCAGAGAGAAGCCCTGGTGGTGGTCTTACTTCAGCTCCCTAGACCTACACAAACCTCTGTGGCTTCTCAAGCAGCGCTGAAGGGCATCATGGTGCTCTGCTCGCCTCACTCTGCTGCCCTTCCACCCAACTCCAGAAGCCCTCACTGCTCTTGGCAATATTTAAATCTGTTTAACTTGAAAATATGGTGCTAACTCAAGCATTGCTTACTTCTCTCATTTTCTCTTTACACACAACTGAATATATTCAAGTGGTTTTATATATTAAAAACAATGGTGCACACCCATTCAAAGGACAGGTTTTATGCAGTTTTTTCCTAGCTAATGCTCTGTACTTCTGCCTATAATCATCACATTCATTATTTATTAGGTTCTGAGTACCTGTAGGAGAATATTCCTGGGATTTCTGTACATGTCTTAACACAGTAATGACTATATACTAAAAGCAACTTTCAGAAACATGCAGAAAACTCTTTTCTTTCCACTTTTTAATTTATTTTGGCATATTCAGTTCATTAGCTCTTCTAATTCAGTTCATTAACTCTCTAATACAGGTCACAGTGATTTTTGGGGTTTTTTTAATCTATCATGTGGATTCAGGCAGTAGCAATTAGGAATTTGGAAATAAATCTGCATCTGAATAAGTAATACGGGAATAAGTAGGATGGGCTGCTTATTGGGAGGTCAGTATCAATAACAAATTTTTCGCAGATAATTTTCAGAAGTTATCCTTTGAAGATGTGTATTAAAAGTGTTAAATCTTTACAGGCTTCCTCCTTTGAAATTTGTATCATGAATAGGCCCATTAAATCAAGAAAAAGGCTTGGAAAGTAAACTCTGTTCCAAGGAGTAAGAGTATCCAATCTTTATGCTGTTTAACTGTTAATATAATTTGAACAGGTTTTAATTTGTTAAGCAAATAGATTTTAAATCTATTTTGGCAAAGTACTGGCAAATACTTTTACTACTGGGAATACTCATATCCTATGATGTAGAACAATAGAGGACAGAATTTGTGATGAATTGTGGTTAAAATCTGACATATTACATTAAATTTGTTAGTGAAACTTGTTGACACCAAAGAAATCACAATTTTCCTTCAAGATCGTTGGGTAAAGCCAGGTGAGTAGTGGTTTTACAAGATGCCATCCTCTCTCAGACATCAGATCTAATGTGTTTTTACCGTAATTTAAAAAATATACATAATTTTAATGAAATAGGCCTAGACTTCCTTTTGGCCTGAAGTTGTTAATGAACTCTGTATACTGACAGTATTTCCTGATCTAAATGCTGCAGTGCGTGAATGTGATTGTTGAGAGCTATTGTGATGTATTTACTGCAGGGCCTGCTGGATTAGCTGTCTGGATTGCCTTTTGATTTCTAAAAGCTTTTTTACTCATGTTAGATAAATAATCCCAAATTGCATGAATCCTATAGTCCATGTGCCCATGTCTGGTACTATAATTGCCTAAGAAGACCCAAGAGATGAATGATCTTAATTCTGCAACCAGATGCTGCATATGCCTAAATACCTTATTCCCAGTTGTAATCTGATTGAAGTTAGGGGTCTGTTATTCAAGTGCTTGATTGTCTGCAGGACTGGAGACTATGTAAAAATTAAAGAACAATTTCATAGCATTAACAAAAGTAATTATGTGGGAGCGAATGTACTGCATGCACATGGATAAGTGTTCCTTGGCCAGGCCTGTTAAAGAAACTGAATCCTAAATATACCAAAGATAAGTGAACAAGAGATACACCTCCAGATTATTTCCAGTAATAGGTATTACTACTTTCTCTGACTTTTTTTTTTCCAAAGCCACCAAATACTGGTAAAGCTAACAGAAGCAGAACAATATGCCAAATTGCTGGCTTTTAACTGCCTTTTTTATGCACATAATGCCTTACACACCAAGAAAAATGTTTTCTATAAGTATTTCTTAGGTTCTCACAGGGTTTAGATTTTTTCAAGTAATCAGAGCAAACCCAAGCCCGCTGAAATGCAAACCAGAATGACAATGCAGAAAATTCACTTCCTTCCTGGATTCCCAAGTTGGAATAACCTATGGAAGGCAAGATTTGGGAAAAATTATTTTCTAGAAAGTTCATAAAGGTGTGAAAAACTGGTATTCTGTCCTCCTATACCACTAATATTAAATCGGTATGATAAAGCAAGAGTGGCTTCCCTGTGTCTCTTCATCTCATCCACAAAAGCAGGTGTCCAGCAGAGAGAAAGTTTAGGTCAGACTTCTACTGGTTCACACACAACAGCCTGTAGAAATAGGGTACATTAAAGTGCATTGAAGCAATGATGAGGCTCTTGAGATAAAGTATGCCTCAGTCTTCTGGTACTACTCCATTTTCTTGTAAGATAAAATCTCCAGTTTTCAGTTCCTCAAAGATGGAAAAGACTGCCAGAATTTCTTTGGTAGTTCTCAAAAATCTGAGTTTACATTAGATTTCAGGACACCTGTATTGGTGCTTTAAGGGAAGAAAACAAGCAAGCAAGAAATGAAAAGAAGGAAGGAAGGACTGGTCATAACCAGTAAAATATGAATGTGATCGAAATCAGCATCACTCTTCCATTGTCATTTGAGATTAACAAAGATTCATTTCTACATTTATCTGGGAAAAGAAGCATTGGCTTGAATTTTTATATTGGACTAGATTACAAAAATCTTCTTCAATATTTATTTCAATCAAGGAATGATTGTTTGATATCATACAGTTTTTCTTAAAACAAAAATACCCAAAACCCCTAAAACAATCCACCCCATAACTATAGTAAGTTTAAAATGGTTGTAATTGTTGGAAATTTAAGCAGCTGTAGGCAGCTCTGTAATTAATACATGAAAAAAAGTACAGTGATCAGCTCTGTCATGCACCCCTCTGGAAGATGCTTGTGGTCAGAGTTTAATGGAACATAAGTTAGGATCATATTAAATACTTTCTGAAAAGGGGCTGAAATGCTTCAGTGAAACATGCCATCCTACAGCTGAACTAGAAGGAACATAGGGAAGAAGTGAAAACCAGCTGCCAAAGTTCCCTAGCAGTCTCCATCATGCTCAAACCATGCTTTACAGAATGGGTTTGGCCTTTTTCCAGGGCTGCTTTGGAGCGTGAAGGTTCAGCAGCCAGACGGTGCTGTCAGGAATTATAGTGCGTGTTCATGAAACTCCCTCTCCTTTTAAGTCAGAGTCTACATAATTTTTTTCAATTACCTTCCAACCACATATTGAACAGTATTGACGTACGTTTTTGTAACATCCTCCTTAATAATTGATTTCCTAGTCTCCACATTTGTTTCAGAGGGGAGCTTCTCTACCATGGAGCCAAACTTCATCTGCACAAAGCAATCTCATTAATAACTGCTCTGACCTGCCAACTGGCCGGACCTCATCGCTCTGCCAGCAATGAATCTTACCAAGAAGTCAAAGCACGCAAATCTAACATCATTACAACCATAAAGAGCAAAAAGAAAGGTCTGCTTATGTCATACATGCAATTCATCTTTCATTTGAATGGCAGAAAAAAGCCAAGAGCACATACAAAAATCTCAGATCAGTCACAATCTGTGTGTATGAATTATACCAAAGAAGATTTGGATCCGTTTGTTTGTAAAAACTTTTTAGATCAAAAATAACCATAGTAAATCAAGGCAGAAAAGTTTGCCACAGTTGACAACTTCGGCTCCTGTAACAAAATGATGCTCCAGTCTTGGGCCACCCACATATAAGAGGAAGCATCTTTATTTTCCCAAAGAGAAAAGAAAGGCATCTTAAGCTAACAGCCTGAAAACAAAACTTTTAAGTGTCAAAATCAGTTGCTAGTAGGAGCTCCTCCTGCTATCATTTTTCATTGTGTTTACACAGTTGTTCTCCTTTTCATGCCTCAGTTTAACATCTAAAGGGAAATACTCTAAAACAATATTGCAATCTGTTTTGAAGTCCTGTGAACCAGCTGTCAAGCAGAGTTTGCCAAGCCAGTGCCATTTCTTTTTGTCCATCACTCTAGTATTGCATTGCAACTGGAAAAAAAAGCCAGAGATGTCTTTAGCCATTATCAAAGCAGCTGTCAAAGTGAGACAAGTCTCTGAGTCTCTGTGGTGATGCCCATAGACAGACTGAGAGATCTCTATGATGGCTGGGCATTCCGCTGCAGGAACGAAACACTGAAGATTCAGCCTTCAGGACATGAGGTACAACAGAGAATGGAGCCATCCATGTGGCTTGGATAGAAATGTGAGCTGAAGCTGATACACCTTCTTACAAAGCTCCTGTCAGAGGTACTTTTTGCTGTCTTCCTTTGCTGTGCACTATCTGTCTTTTGAAAGTACCACAACGTAAAAAGAGTGGATGGGAAGGTTGTAGTATACTTCCCTTGCTGCCTTTGTCTTCACAGCATGTCAGAGGAGAGATCCCATTTGACATTTATCTTGTCTGATGTTGTGTAGTCTCAGGTTGTGCTGCCAAAGAGCTTCCTGTTGGCTTCTTTGATGGTGTACCCAGACCTCTCCGAAGAGGTGTGCTGCTTCCTGACACCCATCACACAAAATGGGACACCAGAAGAAGGGCTCCTCTATAGGCACTTTTTGGTCACCATACTGTTTCTGACTCCAGGTCAGCTTAAATGAGTGTGTGAACCCCCCCCCCCTTCAGGGAGTTCCTGAAGGACTGTATCCCATGGGAAGGGACCCCATGCCAGAGCAAAGAAACAGCATGAGGAGAAGGACCACCAGAGATGAAGTGCTGTGGACTGACCACGACCCCCGTTACACATCGCCCTGTGCTGCTCAAAAGGGAAGGATGTAAAGAGTCAGGAGTGAAGCTGGGCCTGGAAGGAGAAGGTGTTTTTAGTTTGATGTTGCCTATGACAGTAATTAGTGTCTTTATCTTTCAGTTGGATGCAACCATCACAACAAGATGCATCCATTACAACTGTTACTGGTGGTTACCACTTGAGAGGGGTTACAGAAAATAAAGGTCAGGTTGGAAGGGGAACAGCACAACGTTGCAACAGCTTACTATAGCCTGCTCTCTCCAGCTGCACAATGGTATTATTTTGGGTGCAATAGCAGTGATCCATTTAAAAATATGAATTTATATTAAAGCTACACATATAAGATCTAATGCAGATGATAGCAATAATACCTGATTAACAATGAGTAGACCAGTGAAACCCATGTAAGTTAGCTTAGTAAAAAATTACTTCAGAATCCACTTCTTTATTCATCTTTAACAGGAATAAAGAGAGCATAAATAAAGTTTTGTAGATAAAAATCACAGACAAGTATGATACAATATATTGTAGAAAGCAATGTACTGCTAACTAAACCAAAAATATGATAGCATAGCTCTTACTTTGACATTAAGCAGTATTTTTTGTCTATAATAATATTTCAGCTAAATATATATTTGAACCATATAATCCAGTATTACAAAAGAACATTAAGTCATACCTTGGATGTCTCAGTCACCTTAATAACAGTCACAAATGTACTTATAAAATATTCCATAAATCTACCAAAAAAATAAAACTACTGTTACCCTGTAGAAAAGGTAAATATTTGTGAGATAGATAACATACATATACAAAGATAGATAACATACATGTACAAAGAAATTAATATAAGCAATGCATTTTTATACATGAAAATAATCCAGTGAGAAGGTGACTTCCAAAAACAATAGCTTGTGTATTGGAGGACAGGATGGTATGACTGCTACTCAGCTCTGGAGAATACTTTATCTTCTGTGTAGCCCAGAGTAAGTGATGCCCAGTCTACTCATAAACATACCACAGACTTAAAGGAGAAATTAAGAAAATTGACTGCATGGAGTTATGGTGAATTAAATCCATCTAATGGTAAGGATTAACAGACATGGATAAGGCTGGTTTCTTCCTGAGTTTAAGAAACACTGAGAAATGTTGGCTGAGTGTTTCTTACAAGAACCTCGTCGGCACAGACTTTTTGTCCAGGCTGACTCGTTTTGACCAATACCCACAGGAAAACTCTTGCTGGACTAACTGGAAGTCAAACCTACTCCTGACACAGCCAGATCAATAGAGAGGAATGAAGGAAGCACTGGTCTGGATCAGACCAATGG
>JAOEHX010059346.1:0-15110 GCA_025448015.1 Bolborhynchus lineola
GGTTCTGTACCTTTAAAAAGCATATTTCTTCCATGTGCTGTGCTTGGTTATAACTAGCAGAGATATTTAAAATTTATTTCTACCCTTTCATCTGCAGTCTCCTGTTGTTATTATAATAGCGTATTAACACACATTTTCCTGCAATTACTACATTTAATTTTAAATATGCTTTCTGACATTTTCTGGCTTCAGTACAAAATAACTTATCATCATCTATTTGATTTGCTGATGTGAAGTACACAAAATATATTGAATTTTCTTATCTGAACTTTTTCATTTATTTGTACATCAAAGAAAACACCTTAAAAATATGACCAGAATAACCCTGTTTGCTGAAGTGGGCAACAAAAGCTTGAAGACATTTGATGGGAAGTGAAGAATTGCATATCAAATGTCTAATTTAAATATTTCTAATGCTGGCATTTCTGATATCCTGCTGCTTAAAAGTTATTAAATCTGCTATCCTTCATGGCCAAGATAACAGGAGACAAATTATGAAATGAAATGGAGTTTTCGGGATGCAATAGCATAGTTTTGGATGCGTTTTAGAAACTAGAACTGCAAAGTTTATTTAGGCCCTCAAGTAAAAATGATACAAACCAACAGATGACAGTTTAATAGGCTTAGGTTGGAGGATGAGGCTGTGAAAAATCATGATAGATCATACAGAAACCTACAGATGGATTTAGTTACTGACTTTAAAGGTCAATAATGGCAATCCTGATGGTGACTAGAGGTACGTATTTTGGTAGTATCAAGTGCTTGTATAACAGTGAATAATCAGAATTCAGATTTAATTCCCAGACATGTTAGCCTACAAAGTCAAGTCTTACAAACAACAGTTATGTGAATAAAAGCTGTTATCTTTTTCTATCTATCTTTTTCTTTCCCTCTGGGATACTTGTGTGGATGGGTGTTTGGTTAACTAAGACTTATAACAGAGCTTTTCATAAAACTTAGCTGAAAACCACTCAGAATATACATCTTCTGACCTGTGCATGCTGAGGCTAGATAGAAGTAGAAATAAAACTGCCTCAGCTTTTTGCTCAGACTACTATTCCTGGAATGAGTATACAGAAGGACTTGCATTGAGCATAGTACTTTTGGTCACAAAATGGTGCAAGTCTCCTTTGTAGGGAGGAGCTAAGGTAGGTGGACTCAGTAAAGCCATACTTTTTCACTTGTGACAAGTTGGAAGAATGCTGGCTTTTGTTTGGGTTTCCCCCCCCTCAAGATATGAGTCTTTGCTTCACTGCTTCCTGAGATACAGGGGAAGGGTCATAAAGGGTCACAGTCAAAATAGTACAAAGATTGCAAGAAGTAATTGATAAAAAAAAAACCAAACAACTTTATTATGAGATTTTTCAGTAATGTTAATGATGTTGCTTGTCTTTGTTAGATATTTAATTGCAGCTTAATATAGCCTACTAAAATACCCTCCCATTCACTGTTATTAGCTGTTAAACAGTTTTCCTGTATCTGGAACAAATCATACCCTCTTTGCTGCCAAAGTTCTTTCCCTAACCTCATTTTCATCCTCAGAATCGAAAAACTTCATTCAATTACAAATCTTGCAAAGCTGAAGGAAGGGAATAAATCTGTGTCTCAATGTACTGCTTTATTAACATTCAGAGTTACATAGGTAAACTTCTACAGAGCCTTCAAACCTTTGCAAACTACATTTTCTCCTGACTCATATGGTTGTATTGCATTAATTTACTTTCATTGACATTACTTTTAAACTTCAGTACTTATTTTGAAAAATTCCCTAGAAACAAGATTGAAGAGCTTGGAGTAACAACCTACAGTTTGGTTATGAAATGTGTGAAAGTGGAAATGTATTGATACACTTTGGAGATGCAGCAGCTACTCCTAAAGCAAGGCCAGCAAGATGCTTTCAGCTCATCAGCCTGTTCTCTGTGGATGAAAAGGGAATGGCACAAAAGTATCAATTGCTTTCAAATTAGGAGTAATAGCAGTATTCAAAGAATGCCAGATGCTTTTTCCCAAGTAACCATAAAGGTACAGTGGTGAGGAGTTTTGTTTAAGTGTTGGGGCTTCTTTCATGAAAAACAGTGTTGCAACACTTTCGGAATTGTGGCTCAAAAATACTATTTTACTGTTGGTTTCACTTATCAAGATTTTGAAAATATTGGTTTTACTTATCCAAATATTTTAGTATGAAGTTCTCAGCAAGCTAAGATCTGGTGATTTGTGACAATATTCATCAATGAGCATTTTAAAAAATAAACCAGTGCAATTTAGAGGTAAATGGGTACCATAGCTATGCAGTTTCACAAGCAAGCAAAATCAGAAGGACTATAAACCTAGCTTTCTCATCAGTCAGAATTATAACAGAGTTGCAACAATACTCATGCCAATATTTATGCAAAAGTAATACAATTTGTGTGGTACCCTAATGAGATCTGGAATCAAGCTGGCCAAATAATAATTTGTGTGCTCTCACCATCATTAATTTCAAGCATTCCTTCATCCCTAAAAATGACATTGTGTCTTAATATAGTATTAGAGTACAAAATCTGTTTCAAGAAGCAGAGAATAACATCAGATTTTTGCCCTTCACTCTAAGAGAAATTCATATGTTTTTATTGGCATGCTTGTTTCCTAAAGTCTGCCAATTTATTTGGGTGTCCAAGTAGAATAACAATAAGTGTATCTGTATTTTTAATAAGATGACATAATTGCAAAACTGTTTACCATAGATGCCCAGAGTAGGCATCAGGAGTGTAAAAGCTCGGCTTGTCCGAGGTGAAGATGGTGATGAGCAGTTCGCCTTACAGACAGCTAGGCCTATGAAATGCTGGTTCCTCATAACAGAGGAACAACCACAAAGGTTAAACTGCACTTATAGTATGATGTGACTCCATTACAGTCTGAAAATAAATGGAGGGCTAGAACAGTATTCAAAGTACTGGTATTGGAAAAGGGAATGGTTAATGCTATTACCTTGGGTTCTTCCAGTGCTTGGAGGTTTGAGGCTCTGGCTGTGCAGTGTCAAGTACAGCAGTTTTGCTAATCACATTGTTCTTTACTAAAACCTTCCAGGAGGAAATTACTGGTCTACACCTACTTGAGGGATTTTAATAGTCCTATTGACAAAATGTTATGCACTTCGTACAACAACTGTGTCTCTGAAGTCATGCATGCTTGTTCAAGCCAGCTTTACTTTGTTCTCCAACAGTACTCTAAAAGCTTCCTGATGCCTAGCTTAAATGAATCTAAGTGTCAAGATCTTCAGCACAATTCAGATGTAATTAGATTAGGATATTTTTAGTTATTTGCTGGAACTACCTCTAGTCAGGAAAAAATATGAATATGAAACACATTGTTTACATATATTTGTCAGTGCAGCATGACTGTCTTTTGCTGGTTTCATATTTTGTTTTTAATGCAATGCTAAACAGAATCAAACTATGTACAAATATTCTATATTTATCCTAGCTTCCAAAAAATACTGACATTTTTATTTTGTTGAAAGAAGTTATGCAACGAAGGACCATACAGTGCAACATAACAGCATTTATTTTAATTCTCTTTTCAAATTCTCACATTTTCTGTGATGGTCTTTTTCTTAGGATTTTTCAGGTGCCCAGGAGGGTAGTCTGTCATGCAGTTCTAAGAATGTGTTCTGGAACCAGGATATTGTAAAGGTCACTTTTATTCTGAACTGTTACCACAATATGTACCTACTTTGGTTGTTCAGAAGCACTGAAGAAAAGGAGTAAAGCTAAGTTATGAAGTAGGGGTTCCTGCATGGGTTTTTTTTGTGCATCAGAGCTACTTAAATTTCTATGTATAGTAGGACTCCTATAAAAATTGTGTCAGTTTATAGGGAATTTGAGAAAACAATATCAAAGAACAAGAAGGTGATTTTTCCAAGGGGTTAATCCTTATTAGTTCAATTTTAGTTACTTTTGTGCTTTAGTGATGTAATTCAACAGATTGCAGGAAGGTTTAATGTCTTTGTCAGACAATGTGATCTCTAAGAAAAGAGTGCATGGGTTTTTGTAGAAAGTTTCGTATGACTTTGAGGTTCCTCAGTTGGTTCAGTTGAGCAAGTCCTGTAAGGCTGCTGGAATGAAAATTGTAGAAGGGCTTATAACAGTCAAATGTTAATGAGTGTCTTTGTTATAGTGTTTGTTACTTAAAGAGTAGGTAATAACATAAGGAATAATAATATTTTCTGCTATTAGTTACCACTGACAACATTAGGAATTTGTGAGGTGGATGGCATGGCTACCTGTGTGTCTAAGTGCTTCCATAGTCCTAGCCACAAAACCCGTTTCATATTAGTGTATGACTTTACAAATAGAATTCTGTGCATCAATCCAAATTCTGTTGCATCTGGTAGGAGAGGGGCCTTCATGCTGTATGTTCTTCTCTAAGTCTTATATCTATTTTTATGTAAATGCTCTCTCCCAACATTTGCAGCTGAGATGTCCATAATACAGCTATACTGGGGGTGTGTGTAAATGAGTTTTCAATACAGTTTTTTTGTGGGAAGAAAAACCTCTAATTAAAATAAGTCAAAGCATTGATCCATCAATGAAAACTAACTTCTCTAACTACAATGCCAAGATACTTATTGCTGAGGCTATTCAATGTGACATCCTATTTTGCCACACAGAGGCGGAAGACCGATTGATCATTTCTTTTAACTGATTCATCAAAATCAGCATTATTCAGAATGACTAAAATTCTAATTATTGAAAACAAGGATTCAGAGAAAGACACAGTTTAGGCTTTACATGGGAACCCTGAGAAAGGAGGGGAAAAAGCCTCCAAAGGCTAATTTCTGTGGAGCTCCACTATGGTAGTAAGAATATATGAGGCTGGTTTCCAGCTTGCACTTTGTCAATATGTTGGCATTCCATGGTCATGCAGTCTTATCAAGATCACTTTAGTATAAAAACCAAACATAACAAGTACTTCTGTCCCAAAAATTAATGCAGAAAAATGGAATGTTAATAAAAGGGAGGAAGTTTCAAGTCTCTTATCTGTGTGCAGTTTCTCAGTCTCATTTTACAGCAGTTCTAAGTTATCAGTGATGAATCTGTGGTCACTCTTTGTCAGTGGATGGAAGGAAAAACCTCTCCCCTATGGTTGTATTGAGTTAGATTCCCACCTTCTCTTTTTAATGCTCCCCTACCAGCTCCCACAGGTAATATACTACCTGAGGCGAGGAAAACATATTTTAGTGTATGCTGCAATAATAAGCTACCATTATTGTATTTTAGAAACATTGTAACAGTAAAAGCCTTTACAAATGCTATACATCCATAAAGTCATAAAGCTTGTACTTAGAATACTCTTGCTGTTTCTTGGCAACTTTCTTATTTATGTGGAATAGAAGTCAGATGTAAATAGCATTTAAGTCTTTTAATTGCTGTTATTAATGTATTTTGCTGTTCCATGAGGTATGCAGTAGCACATTAATGGAGTGTTGAAATCAGTTTTGATATAAAAGAGTAAGTGTATCATGCACTCGGTGGTTTAGATCTGGTACATAGGTTTTACCAAAACATTCAGACATCAAGAAAAGTGAATAAGATGTTGCCCTGGCTGCTGCTTTTTCTAAAAGAAGAAATGTGCCCAATTATAAAAATGTTTACTTTTCCTGGCATCTGAAGCCATAGCCATACAGACTATGTTTGCATGAGTAAGATACATTTGCATGAGTAAGATACATGCAGCAAGTGTAAGGCTAGCAGAATTGTTATCCAAGCTCCAGTTGCCAGCACAGTTTGTCTTTGGTGTTTTTATCATTGGGAAAATGTGTATAAAAAATCTGACTCTAGCAGGAGTTGTTATTTCTAGTAAGGCAGGGTAACCTCATGTTAGTTTAGCCAGCTTCCTGAAACAGTAACTTCCTCCATAACCAGCACCACAGATGAAGAATTTGTTGGTTAGTTTGGGAATTTTTTATTACCTCTTTTTTTTTTTTTTTGTGTGGTCCTGAGAAAAGCCCTGTATCATTCTGCAGTTTGAGTAGAAAAATGTGATGGCTTTTGATTAAATTCAGAGTTGTCAAATCAGCCTTAATCATGATTAATCTATTAAATCCTTTTGGGTCAGGCACTATATCCAACTGGAATTTGAAGACTCCTATGCATTGGTCTATTTAACCAAAACCAATTTGATTTACATTGTCAGCCACTGAATTATTTTTCCAATGTTTCAATTCTGTGCAAATTGATATCAAATGATGTAGTCTTTGTACTGAATTTAAGATTGTCTTCTTTCATGAAGCAATTTGACATCTTAACACCGAGATTAACATATGAAATTCTAAAGGAGGATTTCTATCAATTTAGTGAAGTAGATACACCTGTGGCTCTATTTTATTTTCACAGTTTGCAATTAATAGTGTTTAATAGAAAGATTCAATTATATTAAAGTAGGTTTTGGTGGGTTTTGTGGGTTTTTTGTTTTTTCTGGGATCATACTGCAGAAATCCTCAGAAGAAAATTTAAACCTATGCAGGTATCTGGTTTTGTTTGTTTCATGCATATATTGTGAGAATCAATAATATTCTCAATCTTCTTACCCCTTAACCAACCATCAGAGTCTCAGACTTGGCCTTTAAGCATAAGGGTCACCATGAATGATGATCTAAAGTCATTCCAAGTCTGCTTTTTACTCTGGGAGCTTGTAGGACTTGAAGTTGCAGATTGCATTACTGGCAAGGATCCAGATCATTCTGCAGAACTTGATGGGACTTAATGGAACTGATAATTAGAACATTTAACCCTGCCACTTGGAGTGCTGCAAGTAGCATCTTGAGGCCAGCTCAAAATGTGAATAAGGACCCTGTACAAGGAGGGGAGTTGTTTTAGCACAAAGCTCATCTACATATATTTGAGGAGAAAAGAGAATATCTTTATATACTTAACACTGCAATTTCATTGGTGATTAGTAGCATGTATTTGTACAGCTAAGGATTGCCACACTCCCACAGATCTTCTGAAGGTCTTCCAAACAGAATTTCAGTCTCATCAAATAGATTCTTATTTCTCTATTTGCTTTTAAACACTTTATTATCTCACACTACATATAGTAACAGATATTCATGAAACTGAAAAATGTGTAAAGATATTAAGAAATAAGCAGTTAAGACCAAAACCACTTGTGATATGCAAGAAGAATGCAGTTGGACTAAGCCATTGAAGATGTGAGATCAAATATGTTCCATATTAGAAGGTATCTCCTTTGGAAATTTACCTGAAGGAAAAGGTTTTGAATTTGTGCTCTGCCACTAGCAGTGTTCATTTGTGGGTCTGTAGAAGATCTTCATCTGCTTTATTGGTAGTGCCAGGCACCATTTTAGGGTAAATTCATATTGAACTGAGGTATTTATCATTGGATTTACAAGAACATATGTAAATTTTGTGTGAATTCTTCTCTCTTGATTTCAGGAGTCTTTTTCCTTTTATACTCCTTGTTGGTCAGAATTCCAGGTTTTTCTTCTGTCTGTGGGAGAAGTTGTGTAGTTGTTGTAGTTTATATGAGAAAACAAGGAGATTAGTGGTGGTAGATAAGAGGTAAATATAACAGCATCTGCTTGATAGTAAGAAAACATACAGTTGTATTTAAAATGAACTAAGAAAAATGCAGTTTAATTTAACTGAAGGCTAGATGCAGCTTTCATATCACATTAAATTCATTAGAAAACTGAAATTGGTTTATTATTTAAATTAGTGATGGGATTTCTTTAGTGCTCCATTTTCATTTTGTCATTAGTTAAAGACAGTTCAATCTATTTATCACTACATTAATCTTGTGGTAATGAGGTTAACATAATGAGTAACCCACTATTTCATTATATTAAATGTATTTGAATACTCGACTTGAGTACATCATATTTAACTGAAAAAGTAATTGGGGAAAGGTTATAGGTTAGAAGTGAGACTAGAGAAGGATATTCCCTTGCATTGCTTGTGTAGTCCCTATTTTTGGAAGAAAAAAGAAAGATAAATTCATCAGCATAAATAGATATAATTTTAGTCTTAAACAAAATAAAAATCAAACCCAAACAGGAAGTGGTACACCTCTACTTAAGGAGCTGTTATGTCTGCTTTGGTAAATGATTAGTTTTCTACTCGTGCAAGTTGAAAAAGGGTTATGGTTCTGTAGTGATAAGGATTGATGTTTGGGAATTGTTGAAGCAGCTATATCTCAGACCTGAAGATCTTACCTGCAACTTTACTGCCTTAAGAACTTGCCTTCCTTATTTGATGGTCTTGCAGCCCAAGCAACAAGTAACATGATCTTCCAGAGAAGCAAGATCCTGCTGCAGAGATGCCTGGGGTATTTTGCACCCATCTGCTCTGTCTGCGATGGGCAACCAGAAGTGCTGTGTTCATTCATATATTTTGAATGCAGATGTCTGACTTAAGTACAGTTGTATGATGCTTTCTGAACAAAACAGAAACGAAAAATGGGGATATGATGTTATGCCTGAGATTGTCCTTTTGGGAGGCTTTAGCAACAAAACTTCTGTAGGTGGGCCTCTGCTTTGTAGTAAGACACAGCAATGGATTGCAGTGAAATGACTCACTTGCAAAATGAAGATGTACAAAGGTGCTATGAGAAATATAAGCATTTCTTGCATTAAACTTGAAATAAGAGATTTGTGTGTAGTTAACAATGATCGCCTTCATTGTTGTCTTGCAATAAATTCTACATGACGACTAGGATTTTGCTGCTTAAAACTTATTTCAAAATTGAGTTTTAACAGGCCAAATTTGTCTGGCAAGCCCATAATATTTCAGAGTAGTTCTGTGTCATTTAATTAATTGATTGATAGAAAGATGTTTTGTGTCTTATGACTGCTATAATGACTGCTACTAAAATTTTCATTTCACCAGTGCCTTGCGGTGACATCTGTGCTTGCCAGTAATACAGGTTTTCTATACTGAATAGCTTGTAATGGCCAGTAAATACTGATTCTTGATAGGTTCTTCTGCACAACAGGCTTTTAAAGAGCTCAACAAAAGCAAACAAAAAAATAACTGCACTTGTCAAAGACTAATGAATTTTCACACCACCATATGAAGAGGCTAAATTCAATGAGACTGATTTTACAAATGGGAAATGAGGAAACAGGGGCTTGAAAAATGTGCAAGAAACTGTCAAAACACATTGACAGCAATATTGATCATTATGTAAATACATTTTACATTTTCAGAAATAGGTGCTTATTAAAAATTTGTAAGATTCTGCTTTTTAAAGTGTATCTGCTCAGCACTTTATGGAGATTATGAAGTATTATGCCACCTAGGAAAATGAAACTGCCTGAAATCACATCACATAAAAGCCTAAGCAATACATTCCCCCCAAGAACTGAGACACTCCAATTTGTTATTATGTACTATAACTGAAAAAGCATTTTGTAATTTCAAAATACTTAACAACATGCTGCATACTTTTAAGACTGAACTTAACTGCTTCTCTGAATAGCTGGGTTTTGCTTGTGGGTGAAATATATTTTCATCCTTAGCTATAAACTCTTATACAAACTTGTTGCTAGTGTCAGGCAGAGCCATATTCTGCAGGAGTGTGGAAGGGTCCTTGGGTAACCAGTCTTCTGCCTGTGAATCAGTTCAAATATATTGTTATCCCTCAATTCTCTGAAATATGTGTTGCAATGTCCTGTTGGTGAGATGAAGATGCTGGCTATTTTCAAATATTGGCTTAGGACTGCACTTGCTGTAAAGAAGCATTTTTATCAAGTCATTTTTAAGAGAAAAAAAAAAAAATAGGAGAAAAACAAACATGCAAACATGCCATTTTGGGAGTAACTATTGCTACTTGTGTTACAGTCGCTAGTTATAGCAAATATAAACTCTAGGTATTTTGATTTACCACACTAGAATAGAAGTAAGACTACTTTGTGGAAACTGTATGGCAAATAATTAATCTAACAATATTTTGCTATAATTTAGACCTTTTTTTGGTCTAAGATTGATTAAAACAGCTGCAGTATGAATTAAGTCCTAGCTTCTGCATTTTTTTGTTCCATCAATTTATCTCAATTCCCTTATTTAGCAGAATAGAAGACTTAATGAGGATAGTGAGGCTGGAAGAAAACTTGGTGAAATCTCTAATGCCTCTTTCACAGCTATATAATCAAATACGTTGGACTCTAATTTGTGATAAAATGTGATGCTTTAATTTGAAATCCATAAAAACTAATTTATTTAAAGATTTCAGGAGAGATGTAGAAGGAGGTTAGTGGAAGGATAATTCTTCAGAGAACATGAACTTAAAGATATGTCTCAAGACCTTAAGGTGTTCAGTGCAGGAAAGTTCAAGTTCCATCATCTCAAAACCCTACAGTTATCAAAAGAAATTAATTTGTCAGGAGCTTCCCCTAGCACTCAGTGCCTTTGCCAGGATTTGTAGCGTACATTGGCATGTGTGTATCTTGTCAGCTTTCCTTTGAGACAGATTTAAAGGCAGATTTCATCACTGTGATGGAAGAGCAGAGTCCTGAAGGGTCTGTGTCCTTAAAGGATGGCTGCTGATGTTTGTTCTTTCCATCACAACTGGTCATCCTCATATTTTATATATAAGGGTAAGGGCATGCCATTGGGTGTTATTAACCTTTGTTAAAAGTCAGCTTTCTACATGTAGCTCTAGGAAAGAGAGGAACTTTCTTGCTTGAAATATTTAAATACCCTACAGTAAGATGTTTTACAGTCAGCTTCTGCTTCTTTGCAATTCCAGAAATTTTATCTTAAACCTTTAATTTGTAACATGGTACTGAAAGTATCTCTATCAATACTTTTTCTTTAAAATTACATTTGTTAATTTATGATCTGAAATGTGAATACTGTAAACTTAAATGCACACATTATATAACATTAATATTTCCTTCTAAATATTAGCATTTTGTTTATGGAAGACATATGGTATTCTTCAGCTGTTAATTTGGCAACGTGTGGTCTAGAAAGGACAGGATTTATTTGTCATTATTGGTTAAGGCCTGTACATTATTTTAATAACAGTTTGTCACTTCCATTTTTCTTTGTATTATTGATATACAAGCTGTTTGTGTTAAATTGAAATTGGAAGTTAATAGTAAATTCAATGTGGAAGACTACTTAAAGACTCAGAGCTTTTGGTTTGGCTTGCAAAAACTTCATTAAATGCTTTAGGGATTGGAAAATGCTGTCTTAGCATTTGTTTTATTATCCCAATTTTCTCAGTTATCAGAAGCAGAACAGTCAATTCCTACAGTTAATGGTTATTTCATGAGTTTAGTTGGTTTTAAGTTTTCTTGTATTCCAGTATCTGCAAAATGCTAGTCTTCTTTAGGTGATTATGTAGACTTTGCCCTCACTGCATCAAATGCTACAGTTTTGAAGTCAAATTATTTGTGTTGCTGGATCACTTGGCTTTATATGACTAGATCAAAATCTTCCCTGATCTCCACAACCTTTGAAAGGTGATAGAATCACCTTGCAAGGACAATCATGATTTCTCTAGCACACTTTAATGTGGATCATCTGATATCACAGTCTGGTATGGGTCAAGATTCCTCAAGTGATCCCTGACTCAATCTTTATCCGCTGCTGGTACTTTCCATTCCTGAACTTCCACTAAACAGAGAGGCCCAGAAGATCCTGTTCTTGAGGCCTGAGCCAACGAAAACACTGAGTACCTAATCCTTTATCTGTCTGCTGTTAAATAACTTGTCTTATGCAGAAATCAGCCTACATTTTCCTTTTTCAGCCTTTTAGTGCTTGTGCAGCAGCAGATGTTCTCCTTGTTCCCAGTAATGTCCATTGTAAGGCTTAGCTGCAGACAAGCTGTAGTTTTGCTGACAGGATTACTAAATGCCTGAGCAGTATTTCTGAATTTCTTCTGTGTAGTTACCATTTTGAGCTAGACGTCATGAGTTTCTTGCTTTAGCCACACGGTTTCTTGGTATGTCTTCTTGTTTGTTGCAGCATAAGGATAAACTGTTCCTTGTGCTTTGAGGTCTTTAAAGATCAGCCAGCTTTCCTCAGCTCCTTTGCTGCTCAACAGCTGCCCATGGGACCCCATTTACCAAGCCTGTGCATAAAGTGGCATCTGCTCTCTTGAGGTTCTGTGCTCTGCTAATGCACCTTCACTTGTGTAGATAGTTGCTAAGGTAGTAAGTACCAGGATTACCACTGTTTACCACAACCCTTACTTGTTTCTTTTTTTGTTAGTGAGTAGGAGATCCAGGTGTGTATCCTTGGTTGTTCTAGCCAGAACATGCATCCCTGGGATATGACAATTATCCCCTAATATACTCCAAAAACTTTTGTGATTTCTTGTGTCTTCTTATGCTGCATTCCCAGCGGATGTCAGAGAATTCAGAGCTGCCCATGTGAAAAGGGTTCTGCGATACAGAGACTTCCTCAGGTTTCACCAGCTTCCTCATCTCGATTAGGTAGTCTGTAACAAACTCCCACCATGACGTCACCCTTAATGGCTTCTTACTCTATCCTAAGCCATGAGCTCTAAAAAATATTGTCTCCCATCCTATAGAAAAGCTCCCTGAATCAGAGCTACTCTTTTGCACAGAAGGCAATTCCCTTCCTTAGTCTTCCTAGTCTGTCACTCCTGAAGAGCGGGAGTCTGTCCATCACAGCTTTCTAGTCATGCAAAATCTCCCAACACATTTCCCTTATTCCCACAGTCAGAATTTTGTGGCCATAGTTCATTCTTTTTTTCCCAGACCTTGGGCACTGTTGTACGTAAGTTTGAGGAAGGCAGACTTTTGCTCTGTCTTTTACCCATTGCCTCACACCATTTACTTTTGACCATTTAGCTCTACTGCCTCTCTTAATTGTGGGTTGTAGTCTCCCTCTTCCTCTTGAGAATTCCTTCTTTTGAAATCGATCTGTAATGAAAGTCTTTTATAGAATCAACTTATATTTTGCAATTAGCAGAAGATGAAATCTGTTAAACACAGTTGGCTATTAGATACTTTGGAAAGCTCTTAATGAGTGATTCTATTCTCTGCTGAATTTATTTTCCCCAAGTTATAAAGTAATTACTCTGGACTGTTGATCCTTAATCCAGAGATTATGCAAGTGGTATGATGCATTGCTTGTGTAGTTGAAAATATATTAACTGTGATTAATGTTTTATAAAATATGTATTAGAATTAAAATAAAATCTTTCTATAGTTGCCTTGATTTCGTGAAGATGTATATTACATGTCTGGTACTGGCCTTTTGGGATGTGTAAATATTTATATTTGTACCACAGGCCCATAAAATAAATATCATCTCATGAATTACACCTGTAAAAGTCATTGTTATAAAAGCCTAAGTAGAACAGTGCTTCATAGCATAGGGAAAATATGTTTCCTTCATTAAGCATATTTTTAATGATCTTAATAGTGTTCTCACTTTTAAAAAAAACCTCTTACAGCCTACAATGGTCCCCTGCTGTTTTTCTTTGCTCCACCTGTTGCTGTTATTATGACAGTTGTTGACTAGTGGTAGCTGCAGTACCAATATTGTTGAGACACCACCAGTGGCTGTTCCAAGCAATGTTGTTGTCAGGTTGTTAGAAAATACATGGCTCCCTGTGTGGATAAGAGCAAAGTTATCCTGTAGGGGTACTCTTAATGGGTGCGCTTTATTTTCAGAATAGTAGCTGTTCAGTCTTTCTCCAAAGCGACTTAAATGTATTCAGCTGTTAAGCAGGCAGCAAAATTGCAGAGGCTTTTTATTGTGCAGCAACTGAGGTCCAGTGAAACTAATCAAGGAGGGTAATTCCTCTAAAACTTTTCAGCATGTGGAAAGATCTGGTCTTGTCACAAATAGTGCCTTATGCTTTGCTGTGATGGAGACAGGGAGGAGATTGTGGAGAAAGATGGACAGCTGTTGAGGTCTTCAGTGGGTAGTGTTAAGGTAGGAAAACTGGTGTCTGGGAAAATCAGACTTTTTTTGAGTGATTAAATAAAAGTAGAACTATAGGGAAAGAAATTAATTAAAGCCCAAAATAAATATTTGAATTTTAACAAAGTCCTGGTTTATTTACATGTACAACCAAATATACAGGTCTAATTTAAGTATGCAAGTAGTTTCGTTGATCATCTTGTAATTACTTGGGTTGAAGCTGAGCATATATTAATATATCTGTTGATAATAGGAGAAGAGTTATTTCTTCAGAAGAATTACATGATCTTGTGATAATATCATGCCTCAGGAATGATTGCTATAATAATCTATTTTACTTTTTGCTTTCTTAGATCTAGCCAATAAATAGAACACTACTGTAAATTTATCTTGTTTTTAAATAAAACATGATAATATGAGTGAATTATTACACTGAAATGTGCTTCATATTGTGTTAATTCATAAAAAATAATCTGATGTGTAAACTGATGTGATTTTTTTATAACTGAAGAGAACTGAAGACCCTATAGTGAGAATTTAAAATCCTGGAAAAGAAAGTTGAATTACCCGCATTTAATATTTTTTGATCATCTGGCAAAATAAGCATGAAACTGAGATTAAAGAGTTACTTTATTATAAACACGGCTTGCTGAGTTACTTTGTTAATGAATAAGGACTATAGGAGACTGCAATCTACTGTACATCTGTGCCTGCCCTGCTGTTTCCAGTCCCTGCACAGAAAACAATAACTCAGGTGTAGTTAACCATTCATATAATCCTGTAGCTACAGAATTTTGATCAGTTAATGCAGTTCTGAAATGTAGATCTATTAGTATTGCTATGAAATGTGCTATGAACCACACAACATCGCTGTCTCTAAATTGGAGAGGCATCAATTCGATAAGTGGACCACTCAGTGGATAAAGAACTGGCTGGATGGCCACACACAAAGAGTTGTGGTCAATGGCTCAATGTCCAGCCGGAGAACAGCAACAAGAGGTGTCCCCCAGGGATCGGTGCTGGGATCAGTCTTGTTCAGTATCTTTATCAGTGACATGGACAGTGGGATTGAGTGTGCCCTCAGCAAATTTGCTGTTGACACCAAGCTGGGTGATTCAGTTGATAGGCTGGAGGGAAGGAATGCCATCCAGAGGGACCTTGACAAGCTTGTGAGGTGGGCTGATGCCAACCTGATGAAGTTTA
>JAOEHX010059350.1:4536-18300 GCA_025448015.1 Bolborhynchus lineola
GTAAGCATCAGTTTTTCATCCTGACATTCTTTCTTTCTCAAGGAGTCAAGGAAGCTTTTGCCATCTTCTGTGTAATTACTTTACAGCCCTTTGCAGGTTTTGCCGCTGGATCTCAAAGTTACTAAATAGGCTTGAGGTACACTGTGCTGGGCCTTTGGAAGTAGGATGCAGTCAGATCTTAGTGTATTAAGCAGATTGGTAGATCATGTGGAAGGGGAGAATTGGATAACCCATGTTCAAGTTGAAGCATGGTCTTGAATTAGCTTCCATGAAAAGCCACTGGGTATTTAGTGTCTGTAAAATACAAACTGACTTTATTAAATGCTTCTTATGGAAGAAACTGGCAATGGAGGAGGGAATTTGTTTATCACCTGCATGTAGAAACAGAGTTTACTGAAGTCACTTCACATAATCAGGGGTAATGGGAGAAAAACAGAACCAGATCTAATGATAACATAAAGATCATCCAAGTGCCCTGGGATGAAATGTAGCAGCTATTTTGACACTGCTGCTACAGAACAGTTTCAGACAGTAAGTGAAAAACACTATATCCAGTAAGAATAGTCTGGGAAGGGAATTAGACAAAATATTATTATGGAGATGGAAAATTAGCCCAGTGATTGTGTTTAACGTATCTTCTTTTGCAAAATATGCTGAAAGATCTCCAAGGGAATAACCTGATTGAGCCACTGCACTTCCAGCAATGCTGCTTTTCCAGTTCAAGGGGGCAGGGAGAAAAACACCATTTTCCAATAATTGGTAGAAAGGAACATAGATCCTTTGTGAATTTACACATAGTCTGAATGGGTGGATTTCTCCTGTCTTTTCTAGGAACTGATCTGATGTTCTAGATGGAAAATCCCTAATCTTAGGGGTGCCTGTAATACACAGCTGGATTACAAAACTGCAGCTATGCATGAATAACCCTACCTCTTCCTGTATTATTAATTTGTATTGGATTTTGTTTTGCAGGATAAAGTGAAACATGAAGTAATCTCTTGAAGCTTTCATATGGCAGTGAATTTCATTACAACCTTCCTGGTTTCTTATAATGACCCTGCTTAATGTTTGACTACATTTACTGTTGCCTTCAGCCACTTTCAGCAATTGCCACAAAGTGTAAAAATCTTCATATATCAATGCAAAGCCATTAGATTATGAAAACAGAGGTGACTGCAAAGGGTACAATCAGCTGCTAGTCTCAGCTCTGAAAGTTCTATTCTCTATTAGTGTGTGTTCAGGGAAAGTTAACTTTCTTCTCTTTAGAAGTTATCTGTGAGCCTGTTTTTCCTTTAAGGAAAGGCTAAATATTAGTGATGAAGTATGAAAGAACTGTGCCTGTATAGGACAAGCTATCAGTGTTTGCCAGGGATACTTTGTGATGGTGTGCGGGGATGAGGAACAGACAGTTGTTTTCATCAGCCAGCCATGCTGAGCATTCCCAGCTTGATCTCGAGCACTGAAGAATTCTTCTGAATCTTGCATGTATGAAATCCAGACGAAAGCCATGATCTGGTGTTTATCAGTCAGATTGGAACTGAGGAGCACTCTACCTACTTCCCACTATTCAGGTCTTCACTGTGCTTGTCACAGTTTCAACTGCTCATCCTGTTAAAATTGATCCTTTGATAGCTCTTGAAAGTGTAGAGCTGTGTTCAGTGCTTGCTATTCTGCTATAGAACAGACATTTTGGTAATGATAAAAAGCTGCTAGGAGTGTTTAGAAGAGCAAGAAACAATGAAACAGATACCATTATTCTCACAACAAAAGCAATGCTGTGGAAACACCTTTATTACCATGGTCCTGCCCCATGTTAGAAAAAGGCTATAAAATAGAAAAGGTAAAGAAAGTGAGGACACCTGGTTTGTTTAATTGTTCTTTAGACAAAGTGTTCAGCTATCCTCTGATTCTAGAACAGAAGATAGGAAGTGAAGCTGGAAAATAGTAGATTTAAGACAAAAGTGGTGTCAAAAATTGCTTTCATGCAATGCATGGTGAAGCCGTAATGAGATGAAAAGTTTAAATAGATTCAAAAGTTGATTCAACACATCCATGAAAGAAAAATCCACCAAAGGATTTTTAGCAAAACAGTACCACTTTAACTGCAAATTAACTATGCTGGAGAAGAGTAGTTGAATATAAATGAAGAATGCTGGAGGGTGAGAGCGTTCTCAAGGAGTACAGTGATAAGCTCATTGCACTCTCATACTCCCTGCTGTTCATCCACTTTTGGCCGACAAGACACTGAGCCATTGGTCTGACCTAGTACAACAACTTTTTATGTTCTTATGCTAAAGCTAAGCAAACCTTCTTCCGTGTCTTCCTAGGATGTTACGGATTTACTCGTTGCATTATCTTTACTCAGGTTGTAAGAGAGATTGAGAGAGAGAGAGGAGAGACAACCTGTTGTTTGATCTCACCCTGTTACTTCAGAGACATATCAGACCTGAGCTGCAAACTTGAGCTCAAAGACTGAACTTTGTCTCTTTTTCTCTCCACTTTCCCTCCATTGAGTCTTATTTACATGATCACACACTGCTCAAATTCTGCCCCCAGCACAGACTGTATGAAAAAAAACATGGGTCTGCAAGTTTTGCCTCATAATAGGCAAACATTAAGTAAGCATAGGAAAGCAGTAGCCAATTAACTGAATAGTTATTAAGATTCTAGCTGTAAAAAATACATCGCTTTTCAGCTTCTCAGTTTTGTTGGGTTACCTATGTTTGAGAATCAAAACACATCCCTCTTCAACCTCCAAACAAATTTAAAAATGTCAAATAATCACTGCAGGTGTTACAGCAGCAGGATGAAAAAAAAGGAAACAAGTAGCCTGTGATTTTCATGGGCTCCTTTATCACATTTGTGCCTAAAATAACTCACCAAAATAAAGGTTTTAATTCCACCTTAGTGCATACAGCAGTTTGTTGAGTTTATGGCTAATGGTTATGCTTTACAAATGTTTAATATTTCATTGCTACAAGGAAGGAAGTGCTGAGGACAGATGTTTTCAAAGAGTGATAATAAGATAGTAAATTACTGCAAGGTAAAGACAAACTCTCAACCCCATAGACTTACTGCTCTTATTCATTTAGCAAAATATCTTAATACATTCGGTAGTAAATTGCCAGCAATGTCTGGCTGGTGCTGCAATAGGCAGAGATACAGCATACCAGCCAGTTGTTGATCCTCTGTTCATTTGGGCGTAGTTCTGTACATTCAGGATTGACCAGCTGGGACAAGCAGGAATTCCAAGCAGCCTCTATGGTATGAAGCATGCCACTTCTCACAGCCACCTTCCTGCATACTGGCTATTTTCTACCAGGTGAGAGGGGGAGTACAAATTCTTCTGGCAGCAGCTGTTTTGGTACGTACCACCTGGACACATTCCTCAGCATGTCTCTGGCAGCTGCGAGCACTACATGCTGCTCAGTTAGCTCTCTGCCCCATAGGGATTTTCTGACTTTCTGGTTTTGTTTCTTCCCAGGAAAGCATAAGTGAACCTGATGGAGTAGAAGGTGAGGAAAACATGTCTCCGTGGACACTGGTTTGGAGCATGAAGTTTAACTACACAAGGTTTAACTTCAGCTCAACACTCTTTTGCAAAGACCTGTGAATATTACCAAACAACAAGAGAGGCTGCAAGTGAGTGAAAGGCTTATTAAATTTCCTTTTCAGTTTAGAAAACAGAAACTTTCTGGGAGACATTTAGCAAGCATGGAAAAAAAAACACATTAGGAGCGACCAACACATCCTCCTTTTATGCCAGGCTCACTGCTTTTCTGTTGCTTCTTCACTTTTATAAAGTAGCTTCTATCACAAGAAAAAGCAGGTGGCAAGGCTGAAAGTGCTGTTTCCAGGTGAAAATGTTTTCATATTGCAAGCCTGTAATGTCACCTCATCTTACCATGTTAAACAGTTGAACCCATAATGCCACTTTAATTCAAGCCTATTGATAATGTTCATAAAGGAGGAGGAAAACAGGAACTACAGTCTGAAAATAGCACTTTGAATACCTTTATTTCACATGTGATGAAAACAGATGAAAATGAAAGCATATTAAATCGTGGTGCATGTATGAGGTGACTGTGTGAGTCACATGCGCATGCTATGTTCAGCCTGAACGTAAGAGTGTTGACTGGAGAGACACATGGTTATCTAAAACTGGCACAGTCCTCTACACTATTTATCCATATGATAACTCTGTGGTCACTAATCCGGGTTATTAGATCTCAGAATTTAGTCAGCATATTAGGCAATCAGCTACTGGAGACCTGCCCTGACCTTTTTTGACTGAGAGACAGAGGGCTCATGCCCTGTCTAACTCAGGGAGAATAATCCATGTCTCAAACCAGTACCAGGAAAAAGCTTAGCAAGGCAAAGAGGAATATTCCAGCTCCACAGCCAGCTATAAGCCAAGCAGACAGCAGGAAATAAATAGTTGCTGTTCTCTGTTTTAACTGATGTAGTATTTCTCATGCTCTGGAGAGAGACTGGAAGGAGGCATTGCAAAGCTACAATTGTCACATCCTTCATTTGTTAATGAAGTTTTTAAGTGTTTTGTTGAAAAGGCACCAATTAATAATTTCTGCCTTTTCAGACAAACTGGCCTTTTTCTGTAGAAATCCTTTTTAGCTGAAGTGTTGTGAGTAGCTGTTACTGTGAATAGAGGCATGAGAGTCCAGGCCATAGTAGCAACACAAAGTGTCAACCCAAAGGCTATTAGAATCTTGGATGGAGTTTGATGTCCTCCTCAGGCACCAATGTGCAGGGGCTGGAATAGTCGTGTTATCTCCTTATTTAAAGAATTCTGCTCTGGAATGGAGGTAGCTAGGGAGAAGGGTTTACCAGAATTTCTTATCAACATCTTGTCTGAGACAAGCAACTAAATAAGGGTCTTACTACTCCCTTTGCAGGAGTAAGATAATTCATATGTGAATTCATTATTTCTGCATCTTGCAAATATATTGAGAGGAACTTAAATTTTCTCTCTAGTTGATACCTATAGTAAAGAGAATTGATCTGGAAAGCAAGGTTTAATAATGTCGCAATTCATACTGTTCAATTTATTTTTCCCCCTTTTGCCTGAGGAACTTTAAAGCCAAATGCCCTATTATACTTCTCCCATACGGAAAGTGTAATTCACCATCAGTGGACTCACTCCCAGTCACAGCTACCAACCTAGCTTGAATGTCTCATAATGGGTACTCAGAGCTAACTCTTAAGCCATAGATTGTTTTAATATTTAAAAAAAAACTGGGCAATTTTCTATCTGCCTAAAGACTCTACTCCAATTTATCATTGTGAATTTCATTATTAATTGGTACATTGTACTCTGAGGCAGATTGCACACACATGTAAAGCAGAATGTAATGATGGAAGAAATCACATGTCCTCTTGGCTCTTTGGTTTGCTACTAAACACTGATGACAGTTCTACTTAGGCCACACACCTCATCATTTAGCTTATAAATTCATGGTTTCCACTGTAATCTTGCACAGGTGTAGAAAAGGCTTGTGCTCAAGCTGAGCAGTAAACAACTGAGCTAGCAATCTTGAGAACTGATGTCAACATTTCCATGGACATTTCATAGTGCTCTGTTGAACCAAGGCATGAGATCTCTATTCTTTTATTACCTTTCCTGAGAGAGATATGATTGTTAATATTCATCTTCCTCTGATATGATTTGGCTTCAGAGACTTAATGGGAACCAGCCAGAATAGAATAATAAAATAACAGTAAATTGCTTGTGGCAGAAATTGTATATAAAGTCCCTCTAATACATTCAGTCTCTGGACAGCAACAAGAGCATGATAACTGAATTTGACTTTAAACAAGGTTTGGATGATTGATGAAGCCAATACAACCTTTAAAACAAAAACTTCTCCCTCCCCCCGTCATGTCTTAGCTGTCATTAGAGAAATCTGGTCCACCTCTTTCATGAATTATTAGGATAATATTATGAAATATTCTCTATTTATATATTGCCTTTCTTAGTGTTCCCATTTGCCACAATCCCAGCCAACCCAGCTTATTTTGTTCTGACATTATTAAAACTACTATTACCATTGCAAATGCTTCCAAGGGAGATAATAATAACAGTCTCTTACATCAGATTCTGTCAGTTCCTGGTGTGATTAATATTTCTGTCTTCAAGAAGCACTGTATAATTTAGAGAGAGCATATTGCTTGGCTCATATGCTATTCTTCATGGTCTGTGATGAGTGTATTGTGATCTGCCATTATTGCATTACTGTTTGCACAGCTTGAGATGTCTCATAAATCAGTTAGGAACGAGTCAAAATTCATATAGATTCAGATCTGGGAAATGAGAAAATCTGACACAAAGATCTTCAGGCTGTTTGTCACTCTTCATCCCCAGTGTCACATCCCCACTAACTGTTGCTGTTACCCTTTCGCTGCCTGGGATGCAGATGGCAGCTGTGTTTTTGTATGTACGTCCAGTGAACACATCCCTGCAAGGGTGATCACAGGCAGTCTTCTCTCTCCAAAGCATCAAGGGCTCCTTACAGTTGTTGTCTGTGTAAATACCATACTGTGTCTGTGAGGAGCTGCTACTCTATTTTGGGACAAGTCACTTCAGCTCCTTGGCAAGAACTGTCTAGGAGGAATCAAGTTTTTATTTCCATGGAAATAGCTATAATCTGGATCTCCCCAGGAAGCACTCTCATTTGTATAATACAGACACGAGTGAAGCAGTCTTTATTTTGAACACTAGCTGTTCATGGAGTGTATTCCTGAACACTTGATGAAAGTTACATTTTAATTTATACAGATTATGTACAGCATGTGGGTTCAACAGCACGTTGCCATGACAAACTCAAAGGCAAATCTTGCTTTCACAAAGTCTGGTTTGTGCCATAAATGACAGCCACAAGTATCTGATTTTCCAGTCTGGTCTAAAACTAAAAATAAAAAATGTCTAGGAAGATTTGTCTTCTCAATATCAAAGACAGCTGATGGCTCCTATTCTTTTAGTGCATATGTTGCAGATTACTTAGATCACCTTGTTTCTAAAGTGGTTTCCCCCAGAGATCTTTATGGAAGTAGTCAAACCTTGCTGACATGATGGGGTCAAAGCTGCACAGGAAAGGAGTCGGGGAATCTGGAAGGATGAGTGAATTGCCGTTCAGTGACATGCTGGATGTTGGAGCAACAGAAATAACACCTTAATGACTAAAGAACTCACTCATTCCCTCTCTTGGATACATACCCTATAGACAAGTGTAGGAATGCAAGTGAGATAACTTCCCCCTCCTGACCCTGGAGCAGAATGCAAGCTGTGACCTCTGGGTCTGTAGAATATGCAGCAGTTGAGACGTGGCAGGAGTGTATGATGTAGTGTCAGAACGATCGTGATAGAGGACAGGGCTGGTGGTGTGGGAAAACGGGAAATTAGAGAGCACCTCCTGCAGTCCCCGAAGTCCTATTATAACACTGAGGAAACATTGGGGTAGAATGCAGCTGCTGCTCCCAGGGTGGGATGTAGCTAGTGTATCTACCCAGTGATAGTTCCCTAGCCAACCTTGGCATAAGCCAAGAAAAACTGACCAGAGGGTGGAGTGGAGTGAAGGCCCTGTGGCCAGGCTCTGTTACAGTCCCTGCAGGAGCTGGAAAATGAAGGCACCATGTCCTCATAAACCGCACAGCAGCTGCCAAACAAGGAAACTAGATTTGTATTTGTAAAAGCAAAGTGAGAGGATTTTACACCCATCAGCAACAAAGTGTGTGTGTCTGGAGCCACTCCACCAAAACGGGTATGGAGGTAAAAATTGAAACTTGTGTTGCTATAGCGAAGCCTGGAAAGATCCAAGGTCCTCCTATGAGGTCAAGATGAACAACACTGACAAAGAGCTGAGGGAAGAGAAGTCTTTGCCGTTGTGTAGGCAGATTAAGAAACAAAGCTAAGGAATCTTTTAATCAGGAAAGACTATCCTTGAAGCTTGGTAGGTCCTGGGAACACATGGACTTCATCAACACATGGCTTCACACATCAGCAAAATATGACTAGCATGTGCTTTCAAAGGAAATGATGTAACCTCATGGAAATTTACTGACCACTCCATACATGGCAGGAAGGTTACTGGAAGTTACTAACCTTAATCAAATTAGGAAAGGGAAAGCAGGGAAGACTCCATCATAACTTCTAGGATCAGTTGACAGCCTGAACCTGTCTTGTCCCCACTAGTGACACCCATTGGGGAAGAACTTTATCTTCTGTGTGCTAGATGACTAACAATAGCTGTAATTAGTGATTATAGTGTTGTTGTGTATCAGTTCAAGCTTGTGTTTGCCAGAAGATGCCAATACTAAACTCTAAGGGAAAAACGGTTGACCAAGTCTGAGACTGGGATTGAATCCAGCCATACTCAGCCCCTCTAATACCTGAGGATAAGCTGGAAATCAAATGGGATCCTTTCTGAACCTTGTAACTCAACGGGAGGGTCTTCCCAGCACGTTTTGTGCACTATAGGTTCTGTAAAAGAAACACTAACGAGCCCTGAATATTCAGTGGATACAAGTCAGTACCATCACGAAAACCAATTAAAATTGGGAAATACATGGCCAGCAGAGATGGTCTGGTCACTGGTACAAGGCATGCACTTTGTGGCATGCAAGGACTCCAAGGGAAGCATTGCAGGAAACAGAGGCAACAGAAATTGTATAGTTGGGCTGGACTTAGAAGAACTCCAGAAAATAAAGGACTCCATTGGTAAGGAACGCAAAAGCTGGAAGACACTGGATCCACCTTCAAGTGCCTTACAGTAGATATGGGCTAAAATAGCTCCTAGGCCAAGTTGTTCAGTGTTTTATACCTCTGTACAATTTATTCCATAGGCTTGTGTAGATACAGGGACAACTTCTCTGAGACTGCAGCTGTCCCTGAACATGGAAATGCAGACTCAGCAAGGTTCACACCCCCTTTTATCTCTTATGAGGGGTTAACTGTATCCAGTCCTTTCTGTTTGGCCAAGTTTAGTCTTTTTAGAGAAAGGTTTGGGTAGGTTGCTTTTTGTCATGGATAGATTTTTGACATGAATAGTTTGGATATTTCCTCAAAAAATCATCTTGCTTGCATTCCTTGGGTCAGCCTGCTCGTCAAGTCACAACCTGAACACCTGAGTCAAGCTGGAACCACATCCAGGCTGATAAATCCTTTCTTCCAAACCAGTCAACCACCTGCAGAAACCTGCAGGAGTCACAAATGCATGTCTGCCTTCAATCACACAAAGAGCCTCAGTCACAAGGGTGCTCATTAGCTGCTCTTTCAGGCTCCTAAAACAATGCACACAACCCCTGTCTGAAAGATGCATATTCTGTAATGTGAGTTTCTCATGCAGATGTCCTCTGAAATCATATTAACAACAGAAGTGTATGTTTGTATACTAAAAGCTTTCCCGCTCCATCCTGTATTCATGTAGATGCAAGCATTTCTGATACCCAGAAGATACTAGAGCCTAAAGTGCACTTCAGGCTGCAGATCATACAGATTTCTCTCAGTAACTGTTATTTTTTAAGTTGACTTCTGCGGATAGTGAGAGGGGAAAAAAAAACCAACAAAAATCCCAAATGAACAAACAAAACCCACACCAAAAAACCCCACCCCAAACCAATTTAATTTAGCTGCTGATTTCCAGTAAACAACAGACAGTGTGACACAAGTTCCGCAGGAGTTGGCTGCAAGTGCAGCTGATCTGCCACTCTTCCCCTTTCACCTCCCTCAACTGACATATACAGCTCACAAATTTACTGAAGGCTCTGAGAGTTGTAGGGACAGCTGTAATTCGCAAGCATTAGTGTATCTTTGTGTCTATGTAGTAGATACTGCATAGCTCAGACATTTCAGGGCAGTGCAAACACAAGTTCAAATGCTGAACACAGCATTGTATCCAGCATGTATCCAGCATGTACAGCATTTATGGTCAGCAGTGCTCAAATCAACTGCAGTGAGTGCTTGTGCTCAACTGAAAGGAGCAAGGCTGACCAATTGCTGTTCAGTATCTCATAATTATCTTTGGTGCTGGATTTTGGGTCCTTACCTGGTTGAGCTCTGTGCTTTTCATCTTACCTTATCATCTACTCTAGGCAAAACGAGGAGATAGTGGTTCCTATTTCATCCCCACACTGTTTTTCCTTCACAGAGGTACAAGACATTGGCTATCAGTGAGTATCACCTCACATGTGAGGTGTTCCTTAGGAAGCTAAATTAGCTAAGCTACCTTAGCTTAGGAACCAAACCTGAGCCATATGTGAATCACACTGCTGCAGGAAGAGGCTTGTCTTTAACATCGCTGAAATGAGCTAAATCCAGCCATCAAAAGTGGATTCATTACTTTCTTCATGCCCTGCCTGGTCTCAGGGTCAGAAGAAAGGCTGAAGTTCTCTACAGCCACTGTGCTTAAGCTCATCTTTCTAGCCATGAAGGCTGACTATGCTCCTTCAGGCTCTGCTAGCTGTACCTCTGAGGTACAGATCTTTGCATCATGCCCTATTCCCTCATCTGAGGCTAGATCAATGCCTTCAGTCTCAGTATCCACACACCTGGAAGCTTCATGCTTTTTGTATGTATTGGGAGTAGCTAAAAAAATATGTAAAAACATAGTAGTATTTACTTAATAAACCTTATCATTAACTTAATATATCCAACCAGTGTTATGCTTTATAGAAGCCTGTCATGAGTGTGAAGGAAAACTCATGCAGTTTTGTTTATACAGAAATCTGTATCTCTGACAGCATACTCCATAGTGGTGTATTGCTTGTCATGACAGAGACATGAAGGATACATGCAATTATATCTCCCTGGAGATCACCATAAGCAAGCTGTCCTTGTGCATGCTGGCAGGAACAATAATCATGACATGGAAGCAGCAGTATCTCAGGCTGTGATATTATGTTGAGGTGACTTTCAAGGTCCTAGTCAGATTTTAAACCCACTAGTTGTCATCTAGCAGCACTCTAACCCCCAGACAGTGCAAACAGGCATTCTGACCCTGAAGAAAAGGCAAAATGGCAAATGCTCCCATTTTGACAGTGGAAGTGCATGTCCTTTCTGAGGGTAAGGCAAAGAATTTGATGAACTAGTGAGTATAGAAAACACTTCCTGAACTGAGTTCACAAGTCCTACAAGTAATACTTAGGACAAGTATGGCATAAAGACTTTGCTTTTACTACAGAGGGATTGCAAATTTGTCGTATTTGTCATAGGGCAGATACAGTGTCCCCAAGGCTTGCACTGGAGCTTCCTTCCACCAGAAGACATTTCAGAGCTGCAAGCAGTAAATGTCAGGCACTTCCTAGTGCTCATGTTAGTGCTGTAAGGTGATATACCATTCAGAAAAACTAGAGGAAGGGCCTCTAAATTTCTAACCTGCCTGCTTATGCAGCACAGATATGTTTAGTCCCAGTGAAGAACAACGGAGCTTCACCGACTTTAGCAGAACAGCTGCCACTTACACTGAAAGACATTTCTTTCCATTAATTGTACATAAATTAACACAAATTTGAAAGGGATAACCTCTAGTCATGGGCTTTATTCCTGATCTTTCAGCCAAGATATGTTTAAATGCTGTACATCTCTTGGTGTAGTGTACCTGCATGAGGGTTAATGATATAGAGGCCATGTTATATCTTCTCTCTAAGGCGCATTAATGCTTTCAGGTTGGTGCTGCAAAAAGGCAGATGCTTTTCCCTGACCACTGCCTTCATAATGCCATAACTCTGTGATTGCTAAAGTAATTTAACAGTAACTTCTCTCATCTTTTTCTCTAGAGAGCAAATGGGGTAGAAGGTAGGTCAGAAATGTGCAGTCTTTTTGGTTTTTCTTGCTTATGCAGCAAGTAAATCCTGCACTTGGTCCAGCTTGCGTATGTGGAAGAGGACCACTACAAAACCGAGTCACAGTTCCCTTGCAGAATTCCTCAATAGCCTAAAATCTTGTTTACAGTTGTAATTTCTATTTGATGGAGTTATTGTCAAAGAGATCAGCAACTCCTTTCAGTTCAGAGACATTTAAATTTAGTAGCAGGAGAAAGAAGTTTGTGAAGTGTGGAATCCACCCCTGCTGGTCCAAAACAATCAGAAACAGGAAAAACTAATCAAAAGGGAGTTTCAATGAGTTATAGAGCTATTGTTTACTGGGGAGGGTTGAAAGCCTGAAGTCCAAGCCTGGAGGACCTCTGTGACCCTGCACTGCCTCTTGGTGGCAAAATATTTGCTTGAAATTACGTCAGAACAACACAATGTGTGTGTCTGAAGGCCAACAGAGGGGGGAGGACATAAAGAAAAATAGTGGAAATTCCCAAAGCCTCTGAAAGTACTGAAGACTTTCCTTGAAAAACAGGGCAATAAACAGCAGCTGTATTTGTACATTCAAGCTAACATGGGCAGTGTCTCCCGCAGCCCTGCGAAGAGGAAGACAGCCCATGAGACAGGAGCAACTCTTTGCTCCCCAGCACCAAGGGCATGACCTTGCTGGGGCACAAGGCTGAAGGGGGCAAGTGCCCACAGGCAGAGTGGGCTGCCAGTGCGACCGCAAAGACCAAGGGCCGCCATGGGCAGCAGGCTCAGGGTAAAAAGATGCTGCCATTGTCTCATGAGGCTGTCAAAGTGAAAGCTTTTCTGCAGGATTAGAAAGCTCTTCTGAAGAGGGTCTGAAAACAGGAAGCTAAATTTTCCAAGGAAATTATAGAGAAGTGCTGGAGTTATGAGAGGTGGGACTTTTGTTGCTTTCCCAGAACTTTCCCTGAGGTAAAAAAGCACAACATTATCTCAGTGTTCAAAAAGCAATTGGACAGTTTTACTGTGGTGCTCACCAGCAGTTATTTAATCAGTAGCATGTGCCTGAAAGTAGACTTCTGCACCTGCCTGTTCATTGCAAGAGAGCATTTCTCTCTGCCTGTCCCTGGTGTCTTCTTGTGTGGTAAGATCTTTGCCAAAATGCTCCTGACTTGCATTTAATGCAAGCCATGCTCTAGGGAATGGGTACAGACCCCGTCAGCCTTTCCAAAAAGCATGTGGGCAGGAGGAACACAAAAGGTATAAAAACATCAAAAAAATGAATTTCCCAGGGAAAATGGGCAAGTTAAAATAGACAGCAGAGCTTGCCCTGGAGAAATAGCAACGAGTCCTGTGAGTGGCCCTGACAGCAGTGTCAATGGTGGCAGGGATGCAGCATGTAGGTTTAAGTTACGCATTGTCACAGATGACCTGCTCAGCCACACGCTGTGTGACCTGGACAATTTGTTTAGCTGTCCATCAAAGTAACATTCCCAAGACAACAATCTGACCCAGGTACCTGCCAGATCCTTGGGAACAGTACAGTAAGAGTGATGGTCATGAGCTAGCTGGCCTGCTGAAGCATTCCTCTGTCTTCACGAAGTGTCCTCGCGCAGCTGGTGGCGCCATGCACAGCTTTGCAGCATCCCGAGAGATTCCCCTGGCTGCTGGGAAGGGACCCCTGCGCGCCGTGGAGCTCGATAGTGAGTGACGCGCAGCAGATTCCTGGTTAACAGTCCCTATGCTAAATTTGGTTCTTCCAGTACCCCGCTAAAAAGCAAGCTTCTACATATCACACCCTGGCCTGCATGATGTCACTAACAACCCTTAAATTTTGTCATTATTGCCACCAATAATCAACTGAAGAAGAGTTTTTTGTCAGAGTCAAATACTATTTGACACAGCACTCAACACATAACATGTTAAAATTGCTATTGCTTTGTACGTCTGTTTCACCAAACTACCAAGCCA
>JAOEHX010059356.1:0-13728 GCA_025448015.1 Bolborhynchus lineola
ATTCTCTTCTTGCATTTTTTTTTTTTTTTTGTCAGTTGGCTTTTTTCCTTTAAATGTGTTTATTTCTGAAAGAGATGACAAATACAACAAGCATAACCTGGCATGTGCTGCCTCAGAGAGCTGTGGTTATGGCATTTAACTTCAATTTCATTATATAAGAGCAAATGAAACTGGAAAGATGTCTCATTACACCCATTTAGTTTGAAATACTTATAATCTTTCTTGCTTGTGGGGACTATCATTCATAATTAGAACTAGGAATCAATGCAAGATAATATTGAACGTTGAGTTTGGCTGTTTTAGGGAAATGCTTGTACTGGAGAAGCTTGTAAAATACTTTCAAATAGAGTTGCAGATATTGAAAAGATTAACATATAAACCACAGTCCACCCATAAGGACTCAGTGTAGTAACATTTTTCAAGTTCCTTAGTGTATTATTTCCACTGTCATGCTAATACAGAATGAAAGAGGGAAATACAGATTTCTCTTCTAATAATCAAGCACTAGTTCGGGGTTAAAGCCAAGATGACTGAAAGCTACATTGTGCTGAAGACTATTCTCCAGTTCTTCTACATTATGAATACATACATCTTTTCAGTTGTAGACATTAGACTTTCATTGTATAGCCGACCATTAGGCATAAAACATACAAGAAAGCTTTCTGTATTAGGGTATTGAAATTGTACTGATTTACAGCTATTTTATCCCCTCACTTTGCAAATATTAAGGGCGAAGTGCAGGGAAAGTGTACTGAGGGTTTTACATAAATACATTCATCTTTCACTTTCATTTAGAGGTGTATGTTTTTGGCTGATGTGGTGGTTTGGGTTTTTTTGTTTTGTTTTGTTTGTTTTTTTGTCTGCTCTAAAATGTGACTCCAGCTTCATTTGTTTGTAATAATGTTGTAACCAGATAGCCAGATAACCAGTTCTAACCTGGCTATCTAAACTAGTAGTGTGATATGTCATTCTTCTCTAATATAATACCTTTAAGAATAGGCATGTAGATTTTGATATACATCTTAAAGCGTTTGGTTTGCTTGGGAAAAGAAAGGGCTAAACTTCAACCCAAGCATAATAAAATTCACATTTACTAAACATATATTTAAAATAACTAACTGACTGCAAAATCACACAAGTATTTGACTAATTCCAAGTTGATCCTTTTCTCACTTAAAAGCTGTTATTGGAGGGGAAGAATAATTTTCCCAAAAATAATGAAGTACAAGATATTGATCAACTGTGGCTAATACTAGGTTAATTTTTGCTTGGATTTCAGTTGGCAGTGATAGAAGACTTAAGCCAGAGAATATAAAAAAATAAAGACCTACCAGATGTGATACAAAATCTCACTGAGGTGGGTGGGGCGCAGCCATTTGGACCCTGCTGCTTTCCTTCTGCCCAAGCCTCTGCTCTGAGGCTGTAGGATTTTTAACGAGGACTACTTAAATAGATAAAGAATATTGTAGGATATTCAGAGGGCTTCCAATGGTTGAAAGCACATACTGTACATAGGAGCCCTTTTTCACAAAGCCATTTAACTTTTATTTATCAGAACACAGTGAACCTCTATTTTCCCAGTAAATGGTAGAAAATAACCAGAATTAAGTGAGTAAAATTAACGGTAATAAAGTTAGGGAAGCATGAAATTAAGAAAGTGATTGCAGTGATAAGGTGTAGAAGTTTTTCAGGAAAAAATAATACCCTCTTGATTTGGTGAAAAAACAATATTAGTGCTACTCATTAAAGAGGAATGCATTTATTTTATCAGTATCTCATCTGTGAGTTCTACATACTTTTTTTGGATTTACCTACTCTGTTCTGTTTGGTTATTTCAAATTAATTACTTTGCAACTGCTAATCAATTTGTCCTCATTTTAATGATACATAAGTATTACCAGCTTAATTTTGAAAAAGGTAAAAAAAGAAGCTGAGGCTTATGAGCTAAGTAGTCTGCATCCATTAAAAAGGCCTTTAGTTTTAGGTGCTCAAATTTGTTTAGCTCAACAAAAGGTGTAGAGGTAGGTATTTGCTGATACCTTGTTTCCTGGGTTCACCATGACACATCTCAGGTAGTGTTTAGGTAGTTCACTCTGCAATTTTGTGCAATCACAACTCAATGCAAAATATGTATGCAGCCTTTGAAACAGAAGCTCATCCCTCTGAGGCAGGACATACTTCCGAGGATGCAGGAAAATACTTATTCTTCCTGTTTTCCCTTTTGACCCCGAAATACTTTTGTACTCTGCACAAAGTTGAATGACTGTAACAAAGGAGTGGAAGTGGAGTGTGAAGGAATATGAGTCAGGATCAAGGCTGAGGCAACAGGTTTGAATATAGTAGGTCGTTATTCTAAGAGATTGTTTTCATTTGAATTGTCTCAGGATCAGGAGGCTCTGTAGAAATTGCTGAACTTCATGAGCTTCTGCTTAGGTTGAGAAAAAATGTAAAGACTGCAAGAGACAAATCAGTCCTAAAGTTCCTCCGTACAACTTCTGGCACAGCACTGTTTTCTCTTTAGTAGATCTTGCATGTTCATCCTGCCCTGTCAAATTTATTTATTTCCTTTGCTTCCACCAATTTTCATAGTGTGCAAGTGGAAGGATGAATGTAGCCCAGTAAAATTTTGGTCTAAGCCTGAACAGCAGAATAGCAAGAAAATTGTGGTTTGTGTTATACAGAGACAATCTTATGTCAGTGTTAGGTTTTTTTGTGTACAAATGTGATTAATACCATTTTACTAAAATAATATTCCTGAATACTATTGAGATTTTTTTTTCCCAAAGATCTTCATTAAAATGCAGAAAGAAATATCCCAGTAAGCTTAGAGAGAGGAGATATTCAATGGAGTGTTGTTTTAATAAACTGTTTTAATGAAAATAAGTTTTCCTAGTGAATTTGTAGAGTTCCCTTGAGATGCTCTGATTTCACAGTTATGGAGTTGGGTGGTTTGTTTGGTGTTAAACAGATCTAACAGATGCGGAGAAGCTGAAAAGCTTGATAAGGTCAGAATAGTGAATGACTGCTGAGAACATGTCTTACGAAAAATGCATCTTCTTCTTTGAGTGCATTTCTGTTCATCTTTTTATCGTCATGTTATAGTTTCACATTTTATGTAGAAATGTCAAGACTTTTTAATTTTTATTTTTTTTTAATATTGAGCTTTGCAGATCTGATTTTTATTGTTTTCTTGATTCTTGCCCTTTTAATAACCTTTAAATACAGGTCCACTACTTGTTGGCAGACCAGTTACTTTGCCATGAGCATCTGAAAAGGGATTCCTGTTGAAAAAATAGTGAGTTCTGGGCAGTGTTTGACTTCCCTGTGTGTTGTTATCTGAGTTGCATCAGCTCAGTGGCACATTAAGTGTTAGACTGTCATGGTCTGTTGTTATGGAACAGTTCCCATGCACTAGCATTGGATGTATCTTATGTAACAAACCTATCTTTAGGCTGATGTACTGACTTCACATTTGGAGCCAGGCAGAGATATAGCTGACACTTCATTTCTACCATTAAGTCTATTTTTTTTTTTTTTAATGCACATAACATAAGTAGTATTTAGAAAGCAGATGCTGTTGCTTTTCATGCCCACTAAAAGGAGGTAGTGTTTCTTCAACATAAGTGTGTTCTGGAAGGAGTAAGAAATTTTGGATCTGTAACTGAAATGCTGTAGCCCGCTAACCTGCATGACATAAAACAATTGTACTGTGGCACAGAAGAAAAACCAAACAAAAACATGCAGTCTGGAGAGTTTGTTTCAGTTTTGGTGGCATTTCTAAGACTCACTTCAGGGCCCAGATCAGATGTTTCTTAGACACCTACTGGCATTAGTGAATGCCTCAGAGGTATGTTGACTCCATTACTTCCCTGGGCAGCTTGGTCCAATGCTTGACAACCATTTTGGTGATTTTTTTTTTTTCCTAATATCCAGTCTAAACCTCCCCTGGTACATTTCTTGTCTTATAGCTTGTTACTTGGGCGAAGACACCAACCTGCACCTTGCTACAGCCTCCTTTCAGGTAATTGCAGGGAGCAGTAAGGTCTCCCCTAAGCCCCCTTTTCTCCAAGCTAAACAGCCCCAGTTCCCTCAGCCATTTCTTGTAAGACCAGTGCTCCAGACCTTTCACCACCTTTGTTGTCCTTCTTTGGACACACTCCAGATTTCTGCTTTCATCAAAATTGCTTGATTGTCTCTTAAATTAGCAGGGTCACACTATAGGAGATGGTTGAAGAGCTAAACTCTTCTCCCTTTTTGCTATAGTAAATTTATTCATAATGTATACAATGCTTACAACAAAACTTCTTGAGTTACTGTATTTCAAGACAGGAACTCATCACCACTGCCCCCTGTCCCTTAAGTCACTGTGTTTAGGTGGAGAGAGGACAGGAAATCCTCTGTATCCTGTGTCCTGTCTGCCTGTCAGTCCTGTCGCAGGGAAGGCAGAGTGTGATTCCACTAGTCTGTCTTTCTTTCACACCTCCAGTACTTCCCAACTTACTTGCTCTCAGAGCTCTGTCACTAAAATGGAGGAGTCCTTCTACCTGAACACACCAGCCGTCTGGTACTGCAGCCTGGCACCTGTGTGGCAGTGTGTGCACACTGGAGCTATGTCTGGGCAGCTGCCTCAGTCGCAGTGGGTGCAGAGCTCAGAGAGGCCATGGCTTTCAGCTGGGTGCATACCACTGCTCCCTGGGTGAGCTGGCAGAGCTACAAGGCCCTTCCTGCATGACCGTCTGCACCAACTGCTGCTTCCTGATGCACCATGCACCTATGACCTGCCCTGCTGCTGGCCAACATTGGTCCTAGTCCTACCCAGCTCCTGTCAGCAGCAACTGTCTTGGCTCCTCCTGAGGCCCCTGGTATGTGACCGCTGCCTGTGCACTGTGCTGGAGTGCTGTGCTGCCAGTCATGCTGGCACCAGAGCTGCTCACCTCAGCGACTGAGAAATAACACACTTGCCAGGTGACCTTTGAAGAAAATCACAAATTTCTTTGTTTAGAGTGCAGGGGGCCTGGATCTCATATAGCAGTTTCTAGTAGATAGAGTATATTACTTCTATATCAAGTGTCACACTGTCAGAAAGTGGCACTTTGTTAAGATAATGTGACCTTTAGAATAATCATTTTTCAGTCCTTTATTCTCTCCATGGTACTGTGAAACTCTAATTCTTAATGCTTTTTGATGAAGTAGAAATAACACAAAATGGAAGTATTTGAGTTATTTTCTCTCAGCTGCGTAAGGTGCTTTTCTTCATAAATGGCACAGGTGTCATTTTGTTCATGAAAATCTTCTATTTGCTGACTGTAAGATGTAAATTTCTAAAATGTTCTGAAATGTAAATTTGGTAAGCCTTTACATATTTTATAAAGGAAAAAACTGGTATAATAATAGGTTTCAACTGCTTTCTAATGGCTTCTCTGGAAAAAAAGTGGACAAAAATTGCCCTTTGAGCTTTGTGCAAGCTTGTCTGTTGAAGGAACAGAAAGCCACTGTGCTGGAACAGTGATTATTTAAAAAGAGACTATGAGACCAGCTCTGGGTTAGATACGTGGATTTGATTTGAATACTAGCGATACTATCTGCTAGAATTTTTTTACTATCTGGTAGAATTTTTTGTGCATTAAATTCCCAACATATTTTTTGAGGAGATGCCCAGCTTCAAAATTTTTGTCCTCAGTCAGTCATTATTAAGCACTTGCTGAATCAGAGGTTCAGCTTGGTCTCATTGCCATCCTCTCGCTTCGAGTTATACAATATACTTTAAGTCAAGGCAAAAGGCTTCTATGTTTGCATAATTATGTTTCAGAAGTAAAATTTGGTGGAGCGTGTTGTTTGTTTTGTTTTAAAACTACCAGAAGATTTAGCTGAAAGCTTTCTGTCCTGCTGGGTTCTTAACCTGATAACCATGATGGTTTTCAGCAGTTGTTCTCTTTGCGTTCATGTCATGAGGGCTGCAGTCATATAAAAATGTTCTACTCAGAATACGAACTAGAGGTATGTTGATTATTTTTTCAACATCGTTGTGATACAAGTCTAAATGGAGTAGAAATATAATAGTAATATACTAAGTAGCTTCGTATATGTAGTTTTTTTTACAGAAAGTTGAGGAAATGTGGACATTTACTGGAGACAAAAGCATTTTCCAAATAGAAGCTGCCTGTACAAAAAACATATTGTGGAGCAATGTTACATTTTTTATTGTAATTGTACAAAAATCATAACTTCCCAATACTTACAAATATTGGTAAGTATACATATAGATACCTTTCCGACTTCTCTGTGAATCATCATCTAAAATCTCATCATTTTTAATGTGTTTGGGTAACTGAATAAAAATTTGGGTTAAAATTTGAAAAATGTAACATATATTAAACATTAGTGAGATAAAGAAGGGAATACTTGGTTTTGTTTATACTTAACATTTGGAAGTTGGATCTGCTTGAGTTTTTTTTTTTTTTTAGAAGAGAAAAAAGTTTTACTGGCACTTTACAATATTTTGTAAAGATTCAAAGAAAAAGATTATTTTCTAAGCACCCTTTATTTTTAAAATAGTGAAAACTTACAAAAAGGTCCATCTTATAGGGATTATTTTTGACATAATTTTTGTTACCAATTGGTTTTTATTTCTGAAATCAGAAACCTTTAGTGCTTATGGTTTGTTTCTTTGGTTTTTTTCTCACAGAGGAAAGTTTTTCATATAGTCCAATGGGAATGAAAACCCTAGTTTTCCCTAATGTTTTAAAATCTATTAGCTGCAAATGTTTACTCTTACAGATGTATTGCAGGACCTTAAAAATGCTGGAGAAGAAATAAGCAGAAATAATGATAGCTTATTCCCATAAACCTTTTATTTATATTTTAAACAGATACTAGACACCTTGTAGATGTGTTGAGTTTGTTAAAGCTAATATGTCAGCTAGGAACCCATTTGGCACTTCTAGTGAATCTCCCAGATGGAGCAGTTTCATTAAAAATTAATTGTATAACCACTGGACCTGCCTTTAAAGAACTGCTGAGGCTTTCTAATCATATATTGTTGCTCCAGTTCACCAGTGAAGCGAATCCGATGGCTTTTTCAGTGTGTGGCCTACTTGTGTTAATGAAAGTGCAATTTATTCACTTTAACATATAGATTGTAAAACTAATCTCCTAGTTGGCACATTATACTTTTCTGCATGTTTAACTTCTCTTCACTAAGCCAAAAAAAGTAGTAGTAAATCAGGAGGGTTGCATCGATCAACCTGGCATCATTTAAAATACAATTAGAGTTTGGGATTGTCATTGCTGTTGGTGTCAAATACTGAACCAGACTCTTCTCTGGCGTGCTTTGGCTGTGCTAAGGGGAGTTATATCAGGTGCAGGTCTTGCCCATTAAGCTTTATTGTAGTAGCTTGTTCAGTATTTTCATCTTTTCACAAGTATTTTTTCCCTAAATGTTGGTATTTTAAGACAAATCAGATATTACGTGTCCTGAACAGGCAGACATTGTAGTCCTCTCCTGTATGACTCCCATTGTAATCTTGGCATCTGATATTATTTTACCATGAGAAATAACGTCAGAGCACTAATGTACTTTGTCAAAGTGTTTTTCAAAGCCTCAGCAATGCTGTTTCATTGGGTATGTGAATTCTGAGGCCTATGCTAGAATCTGCTACATCTATTACTCCAAAGCTGCATAAAGATGGCTGGATTTCACTTGTAATGTTCATTCAGCACATAACCACCCTGAGTGGGAATGAAGTGATTACTGTGCTGTTGTATCATCTGCTCTGTTAACTTACCAGTCACTGCCGCCTTTCCTTCTTGTGGAATGGCTGATGCTGTGATGATGGACGCATTCAGGATATGTCAGATAGCTGGTTTGTCAGGTTAACAGCTCATCAGATTATTGCAGTTAGGGAGAGAGAGAGGGAAAGACTGAATAATAGCATTTATCATCAAGCAACAGTGCATGGGGGCATTAGGGAGAACAGCTTTATACCTTGGGGTAATAAGATTTGCTTTTAGTTTTGGTTTTTTTACTTTCTGTGTTTAGGATAGCATTACACTTAATTACCATTTCATTCACTGACAGAGTTGCACCTCTGGGCTTTCTCATGACTACTTACTGCTATTCACTATCATGAAATAACTTTTGCATGGTAAAATCAATCAGAAAACATCACTGGCTGAAACAACACTTCCATTTGTGTTAGATCTATCTAGATTCCATGACTATTAGATCCACCACTGTTGATGGTGGTGGATAAAATAGACTGGCTGACTCTTGATTTGCTTTCGGCTTCCTTTCTGTGGTAAGCTAACTCATTTTGGCCTTCAGACAAGGCATGGCAGCAAGGGTGCCTTGATCTGCTGCTGATATGCTTTGCCAGGCTACTGTCTGAGATACCTGCATCTACCACATTTTATCTTCCTATTTCTGTAAACATGGGGATCTCTCTTGTGCTTAATTTCTTTTTTTTTCCTGAAGGACGGAAGTAGATTACTGCTCTGCTGTCTTTATGCTAGCAAGTGCTTCTCTTGCTGCATCCTTACTGCATTCCTCAGCCACCTAGCTATAGCAGCTTTAAGGCTGTTTAGGGTCATTTAATCATCAGAAGCCTAATACTCTGGCACTCAATATTTAAACATGACAGTTGCTACTGTCACTTCAATGTTCGATTAAGTTATCTGTGCCACAAGAATAGGTCAGCAGTAATGTAGTTCTGTAAGTAAATATCAAATTCGTGTTTACATTTATTCTATATCTAGCTGTAGAAAATGCATACACATAGATATTTGTGTGTAGATATATTTGTGTACTTGGGTAATTTATGTACAAACCAGCTGCCATTCCTGAAAAAAAGACGACAAAAAAACAACAAATCCCTGAGCAAAATCACCACCACCAACAACAAAAAAGGACAACAAAAAAACAAGAAAAAAACCCAAACCAAAACCCACAAAACAAGAGCAACATAAATGCAGTAGGTCATATAGAGGATTATAATTACACTCTGTCTTTTCACAACACTGTTGTAGGGTGACTGCGAGGTAAGTTAAGGGTTCATTAAACAGCATTCAAATACTATTTTTTTACAAAGAATGGCTGATTGTCTTCTGTGGTAAATGCACCATTACACTCTGAACCAGGATGTCATATTTATTAAAATTTGATTTACGCTTCTTTTTCAGGTGACAAGCACAGCACAAAATTATATGATATTTCTGTATTGGTTTTATTATGAGGTGTATTTTAATATGTTTTTCTCGGTTTATCTGGCGTTTTGAGCTACAAGTCACGAGCCTGGGATTTTGATGTTTCTACATCAAAGTGACATTTTGTAAGGTTTTTATTTTGGCTTTTTTTTTTTTTTTTAATTTTGTGGGAAAAATTGTGAAAATCGAAAAATAAAAATAAAGGAAGCAGTTGTAAATACTTCATCTCAATTCTTTATGCCGTTTATTTGCCCAATAAAAGCTAGGAAAAAATAAGTATATTACAAAGACAAAGTGACACTCCAACCACCTTTGCTGCTGTTTTTCTTCTGTGCATTCAGAGAAACTAACCTCAAGTTGGAACTGAACTGGCACACAGTTCGGAGAGTACTTATCGTCTTTGTTTTTAAAATTTAACATTAAATAACAAGTGTTTCATATGTTATTTTATAGTATAATAAAATCCAGAACCCAACTTCCGTAATCCATTACTGTATTGGAGTTTCCTGAGAAATAGAAATAATTAATAATAATGATAGTAAGCAATGAAAGTTTGCATTATGAGCTGCTTAAATCATAGGACTAGGTTTTTTCCTACTAATTAGGCAACCAGTTATGGCATTTGTAGCCAGAATTAAAATAACCCAATAAATTCAACTAGTTATTTGTAGAATGCTTCTTTTATATACGTCTATATGCATACTGTTTATACTTTGTGACTCAGCTGTAGTCACCCTTGAAGCTATTTGAGCTTTACATGAAGACAGCATATTGTTCTGTGATAAAAATACTATGTGTGCACTTGTATTATTGTGAGATAAACGTTTTATAACCATTATTTTTAACCTTTAATTCTACGCTATACCCACCCCTTTCTTTTTTTTCATGTATCTTAACGTCTCAGTAGAAGACATTCCATAAAGTCAGCAGTGACTGGAAGGTACTTTCCAAGTCTCATAATGAAAGTTCGCTGATTATTCCAGTTAATTTGCTTTTACTTCTTCACACACTTATGCTTCAATTTCTGAACCTAATGCTAAGAGTAACACATCTCTGATGTAATTCTAAATTCCTTAGGTTAAGACGACTCCCACTGACTTAGCAGAACGCCAGTCTTTGTACTTTAGCATCTTCAATTTCTTTGGAGGTAGCAGTTCCTTTTCTAAAAGAGTGAAGTTGCATAATAATAACATTCAAAAGAGACCCTTTTCTTGCCTTCAGCTTTCGTCGGCGTATGTGGTATGTTAAGTAGACCAACAAAATCTTACCTTAAAAAAAATAAAAAAAAAAATTATTAGTCTCTTATTTTCATTACAATTGTACAGTTTCTTGTTTACCTCTGGTATGATGTCTCCATTTCCATGTGATTCTGTGCTGCTGCATAAAATGAAGAATTCCTCAGACTAACATTTGTTCATTGCTTTCATACTTCAACAGTATCAATATTCTATGCTCATGAGCAGGTGTGTAGCTGAGCAGGTTACTACCTGAAAAACTAATGAAAAATTTTCTTGTTAAGTGTTAGATAATTATAGTTCTTGTCTTGGGCAAGTTATAGTTTATGTTGCAATTTTTTTTTTTTTTTTTATCTTAAATGTTTCATTAGGAATAAAACATGGTATGCAACTTTTTGTTTAATGCTGTTTCCAACCGCAGAATAGATGGGTGGAAAATCATTGCCAATTCAACAAAACCTATTACACTGCAATTAAAAGATCAGCCTGGACATTGTTTATTCCATCTCTCTTTCTGTTGTTTTGGAAACATACTGTAGGAGTTATGTAATTAAATTATTACCTGCTGTATCACCATCTGCTTACATAGTTTGGAAATGTTTCTAACCTCTGTGTCTGTATAGACTTCATGACTTCAAGGAAGTGCCAAAAAAACTGAACGTACTCAGCAGATGGACTGAGCGACTTACACCTCCAAGCAGTCAGTCTTGATTGTACGGGGTATAATTAAGCATATTTTCTCTAAATCTAATTATTTAGTTTCAAAACCTGGCAGGATGAATTTTGTAATTATGATAGTAAAGTATTCTTTCTGGGATGAATACCTACGTGATGATGTCTACAGATAAACAGTATATATTTTCTTGTTATGGTCATTCAGTATTATTTCTTCAGTAAATAGTTGTATCATTACCTTAAAGTAAATATGCTTCAACTCAATTCTTGCACTACAGTATGACATGGGTAAATCTTAAAATGAACAAATAGGTCTGGATGCTCATAGTGGGCCTGCCAGAAAGTAGAATTTGTATTTCAGTGCTCAAAGCTTCAGGTGCATGTTTATTTTCAAATATTATGGTATCATATTATTCAAAACAATTGGAATATTCAATAATATTTTTTTTGCTGTTATATGTGTGCATGCTGGCTTTGTTCTGCTGTATTTTGTGTATACTATGAAGAAACTGAGGAAACTAATTTCTTCTAATACTGATGAGGGTTAAGGAGGCTCAACAGTGCATAGGAGCAGTTCATTATGTGTCAAAAAGTAATGGTCTTAAACACATATTTGCTAGGAATTTCATAGACTGTTGTGCAGGTGTTAATAATCTTAGACCTTAGTCACAAACTGGAAGTCTTAATGGGTTCATTAAATGAGAGTTTAGTCTGGTTTCATTCAGCTGTATGAAGTCTAAGATGTGATAGGGCTATAAGATGTTATGTAACTTTTCCAATTTCTTAGTCATTTTGAAGTCAGTTTGACCTTGGTAAAACAGATTCAGACTATCTTCAAAGGCATTTCAGTAGGTTTTTTTTCGGTGCTCTATTCAAAAACTTTGGAGGTAATACCCTCTCTATTTTATACCCTACATATTTATTTTTCTGATTCTCATTAATTTAGTTAGATTGCAGTCCTCCTTTGCTCTTTACTGAGAGATTGCTCTGCAGGACATATGCATTTTAACTTTTATGCCTAATGCTAGATGCGCATGCTCATAGGTACCTACTCAAATAAAAGTGCCCGAAGTATTCACCTTTCCTCACTTACAAAGTTCCCAATACAGCCAGTAAAAGTGAGATGAGGTTTTGATAATCTACACCTCTAACGAGAAAGTCATCTCTTTACTTCAATTATAACTACTTCAGTGGTACATGAAAGTACTTTAGAATGGTGCCAATTTTGTTTTTGAGATCACCTAGCAGTTTAACAACCAGCCTGGATATAAAATTCAGTTCTCGAGCTATTTGCAGTAGTTTGCACCACGTAGCAAAGTTTATGGGCGCTTAGCCAACTGTCTTTTGAAGTATTGCATCCACCTGTTTTGACATTAATCCATAACAGTAAATTCCATATGTGGCCCAAATACTGGTCTTTGTGGCTCCCAATGTACAGTGGCAATAATTAAAATATTTACTTTCATGTCACAGATGGTACTGTGTTAGATAATTGTATTCACTGTAATTATTTTGGACTAAGTTTAGCAGTGGAAGATGAAAATCTGGAATGGTTTTGTAACGACACACAGTACTTAATTGCTTTTAACTGTAAGCTCAGTTATTTCCAGGATCTAAAAGTAAGGAAAAATGGAAATGAATTGCAGCTCCAAACAGATCTATGGAGCATTTACATGTTACTTAAATAAAGATGTGACATAATGGTCATTTTGGGCTTGTTCTTTATATGTTAAGTGTGGTAGGTTTTGGGCATAACTTTCTAATGGTTGCATTTGGGACTTTTTGGCAAAGTTATTAAAATGGGTAACAAAACTGATTACTTTTGATCATGTGTATTATGATCATACCTTTGAAATATACAGTGGTTCAGCTAAAGCTTTTGTATCAGTAGAAAGAAGAGTCACAGCTTGATCTTTTTTAAAAGAGAATGAAAAATAGAGTATTTAAGTAATGTAGTGATTGCACATTAAATCATTAAATGCAATGCAATTGTAATAATTTTGCTTACGTTACTGTATTAAACCTAGTTGTTTCAGGCTGTGTTTTGGCAGTGTAAATATTCTGTAATAAAGTAGTGTTTTATGACTTACTGAGTTTTACATTTTCATGCCATTTGCCTGACATTTTGTCTCAAAACAGCATTACTTTAAGTGCCATTGAAGATCATTTATTTTTAATAATGCCCCTGTTCATAAATAAGTTATGAAAACTATGAGATGTACTTAAAATAGTTCACTGTGTTTCTATATACCTTTAATACATACAGAAATTATAGGTATGCATGAGTATCTAAAATGCAGGGAAATATGTATTTGCATTCAGATTTTTAGTCTTGAATTTCTGTTAAAATGTTTCCTAATGCAGTTTCTTGATTCATCTTAATAATAAATTTAGTCACTCTTAATCTTTTATGAGCTTGGGTGTCTTTTCACTAGAGACTTACTTGCCTCTGTTTTCATGCTGAAAAAAATTGCACTATGAAGCTTAGTGGAAGATGTTTCTCTGTAGAAAGCAGTACAGATGAAGAAAACACTTCTGCTTTTTTAAATTACATGATTTGTTCCTCTTCCTGTGGCATCTTTTGACCTTTTTTTTTTTTTTTTTTTTTTTTTTTTTT
>JAOEHX010059358.1:0-14665 GCA_025448015.1 Bolborhynchus lineola
AAAATGAGGGTTATATTTCCCTTTTTCCAGTCATCGGGAACTTCACCTGACTGCCATGATTTTTCAAATATGATGGACAATGGCTTAGCAGCTTCATTTCCCAGCTCCTCCAGGAATTGCGGATGGATTTCATCAGGTCCCATGGATTTGTGCACGTTCAGATTCTTAAGATGATCTTGAACCAGATCCTCTCCTACAGTAGGCCCAAGGTCTTTTTTCTTACAGTCCCTGCATCTGCCTTCCAAGACTTGGGTGATGTAGTCAGAGCATTTGCAAGGGAAGAACGTGGCAAGTCACTGAGAATCTCTGCCTTCTCCAAATCCAGGGTAGCCAGTTCTGATAGCTTCTGGAGAGGGCCCATATTGCCCCTAGTCTGTCTTTTATTTGCAATGTAACTATAGAATTCCTTCCTGTTATCTTTCACATCCCTTGTCAAATTTAATTCTAACTGTATCACAGTGTATTTGGGACACAATAGGGTTCAAATACATTGCGCATGTAGTCATACATCCTGTCATGTGCATCACAAACTAGTTACTTTTTTGCGACTAATTATGCAAAATGTGACATCTTTTCTGTGTTATTTAATAGTTCAGTTCATGATTAAATATATTCTTAACATCAGTTTCTGCTGAAGCTTTGCTGGGCTTAGTGTTAAATCTTTAGCATTTGAAGTAATTTTTGTGATCCTTTGGAGCCTGTTTCTGGCTTGATACTCTCCTCATTATTCTGTGTAATATGCATCTTTTTTTTTAAATATAATTGCTACTCTGAAAATTTTGCAAATTCAATATATAAGTAAAAATAAAAGCAAATCTGATTTGGTTACTGAGGTTAATTTTTAGATAACAGGTAAAATATAAATTGCAAGAAATATACTTTAGATTTTAACGAGAGTTTGAAAATATAGCTTCTGTTTCCAAATTCAGTAAGTCTTAAGTGATTATGTTCTTCTCGCCATACCCTCCTTGCTCTAATGAATCTTGTAATTACTGTTTATGAACCAGAATCTAGTTATATTCATATAAGGTTGGTTAAAATCAATCTCCCATGGAATCTTAGTGGGGATCCTGTGATGTAGAGAGCATGACAAAGCTATGCATTAGTAAATCAAAGTATGATATGTGATGTTGCAAAGAGGGATTTGAGAATAGATGAAGACAGTAAAAATGAAAGGGAAGTCCTCTAAAGGAGTATAAATGCAGGAGAATGCTTACAATTAAGAAAACACCCATCTTAACTTTTCCTACCAAGCCTAAAAGTTTTTCAGCTACTTTTCGACAAATATTTTGGTATCACTCCTTTGCAGAAAAGAGTCAGTAACAAGGGTTACAAAGCTACTGTTGGCCACATACACTGGCACTCTAAAATAATTGGGGTTTTTTTTCCTAGGATGGCAGCCATGAATCCAAGCTGGAACATCTACAAACCTTATTTTGTATTGCTGTTTATGATATGCAAAGGAAGCTGAAAGGCTGTGTAGGAACTCTGCCTAAGGCTGAGCTACCTACACATTGCTTCCAAATGCGTTGCACCATACAGAGGCTGTTACTTGGCTTTGTGAGAACTGATCATCTTTTAGTGAGTCGTTGGTGCCTCTGCACTCTGAACACTGATAATAATTCCATGTTTCCATGGGTTTGCTGGTTACAGACACAGGTTTGAAAAAGAGACAACCTACCTGATGGATGCACAAGGACTTTCCTTGCTGTGACTGGGACCTTTTCCATTGATTTGTCTGGAAGTTTTTTTCAGCACTACTGTTTGTGGAGACCAAATCAGAGGACAGGGAAAGATTGGTGTTTTACTTGTAACCAGGAAATAAAAAATGTACTCTTGGGCTTAGAAGGATGTTTCATTACTCTTAGGATTAATATTAAACAAAAGAAGAAACTTTAGGAGCTTCTTTGTCTGACTTCGTTTTATTCTTTTTTCGTGCATTCCTTCTTTTTTATTGCTATTCATTTTCTTTATCTTTTGTACACTTACTAACCAATCAATGTCTCTCTCAAAACTTCCCTGGAAGATTGTCTTTTGCTATAATTTGCTATAATTGCCCACCTTAGTGATACACTGCAGAATGCACAATAGCTCCAAAACCAGACAGACAATTGGTGCTTATTTTCAGACAATTTTCATTTATATGATTTCTTTTTTTTTTTTTTTTTTTCTTTTTCAAATGCCCATAAGTAACTACTCGACTCTTTCAAGGTCTCTGTGATGTGGCTCTGCCTTAGGAAGATGACTCATTGTTCTGACCTTCAGTTCTTTCTCCTCATTTTGATGAGGCAACTTTCCATTTTGTAAAACAGAAAGCTGTTTTCACTTGCAAAATCATTTTATTGTGCCAGTCAGATTGCACAAGTCATAGCAGGATGAATCTCACTGATTTTCCATGAAGGCTAAGGGAACGTTTAAAGAATCTTGCTTTCTATGCAAGTCTGTTGAGTTTTTCTTGTTTGTTTTTGAGAGCCAATACAAAACATTTGCAACATAAATCCTTTTTTAATTTAATTTTGACTCTGTATTTTTTCATGAACTAGTCAAGTAATTTGGTGCAGAAAGCTCATAGTGAACATTTTGAAGTCCTGAACTCACACAATTGTTTCCCTTTGGTGTATAAGGAAGAAACTCTTTAAGGGTGATGAGGCACTGGAATAGGTTGCCTAGGGAAGTTGTGAATGCTCCATCACTGGCGGTGTTCAAGGCCGGGTTGGACAGAGCCTTGGGTAACATAGTCTAGTGGGAGATGTCCCTGACTATAGCAGGGGGGTTGGAATTGGATGATCTTAAGGTCCTTTCCAACCCTAACTATTCTATGATTCTGGCAAACAGACATGTAAGATTTTCTTGATTTAAGATTAAGGGAAAATTCAGTTAATGTTTTTTAAAAAAGGCCTTCCTCTTGATGGAGCCTACTAGATGGTACACATATTCCATACAGAGGATTCTGTAAAATTGATAATGTTAATTGTATGTGTTATTGCATTGAACTTCCAGCAGTAAAAGAAAGAAAAATATTTATTACAAGAAACTTCAGATAAATTTGGAGTAAAAAATGCATCTGTCCTTGTAGCTCAAACAGTATTTCAAGAATAGTTCCTTACAGACTCCTGTGCTTCCTGATATTTTTTTTTCCCATTCAGAGACCTTAGAAGAATTTATTTAAATCTTTATCGCTATTTTAAACTGTACAGAAGTGAGGAAGTTGGGTTATTTTACTCTGATATTTATAACTTTTCTGTAATTACTTACTTACTACTGTCTCATAAAAAGAAATCTGAATTACAAAATGCTTATAGTGATTATCATTGCCAGTACCACTGTGTTTTATCTGTTACAGTGCTGAAACTTTTGTGCTCTGTGGCTTACCAGAGCCATATCTTTGTCAGTGCACATAGGTAAATGTACTTGACTTCGGTTTTGGCAGTCTTTAATTAGGAAATGTGAATTATGCTGATTTGTTTGGGCAGACTTCAGGCATTTTTTCTATGTGAGGAAAAGGTGAAAAAGAGTAAGATCATCTAACTTGCAGGAACCAATACTCATCTGGAAAATGATGGGACTCTGAACCAGAATTATGGTAATTTGCAAGCCAGTTCTTTTTGAGGGTTTTTCTAAGGCTTATTCTAGTTTTGTGCAGTTTCCATGTAAAGCTGTATCAGTTGCATTTTTGTTTACAAGAGTGAAGCAAAGTATTGGTCTGGTAATATTTAAATGACAGAAATCTCTAATGCTTTCAGGGTGAATTGTAATGAGGAATTAAGTTTTTCCACAGAGAGTATTGCATCAAGTGTGTATGTTGAGACAGTATCATCTATATATGTACACTCTATTTCCTGTGGGCTGTCTCATCCTGATAGATCAGATGTAGAAGATCCACCAGGGATGTGTGTGATGCTTGTTGCTGCAATACAAGAAATATGAAGATACTCTGTACACTACCCTAATGGTGATGACAGAAATAACATCAGCAGGCAAAAGATTGCCTTTGGTATGTCTTCACAGATGACATTCCCAGTGGCCGCTTTTAGGATAAGTTTTATGATATTTTGTGCTTTTTATGAATTGCTTTCTGATTCTACAGACTCCAAAATTTGAATCTAAGTTTTACTCAATTTAAAAGCCAGTGAAAGGATTAAAAGTTAGTGTTAAATCTTTAGTATTTTAAGTAATTTTTGTGATCCTTTGGAGTCTGTTTCTGGCTTGATACTTTAAATTGTCATTATGGTAAACTGTTATGTAAGTTTTGTTTTTCTGAACTTCCTGTTGTTCTTCATGTTCTGTTTTCACAAGTGAGAAACTGCTACTGTCTTTTCTCCTCTTCTCTCCTGCCTCTTCTTCTCTTTTGAAGAGGTATGCTAAGCTCTTAGCATATAATACTGGAGAGAGGGAAAAAACACAATTACCAAGTTGTATCCTATTAAATCATCACTACTGTTTTTTTGATCGCAGAAGGTTCAGGACATTTGCTGCTGAAAACCACCACCCTCGTTTATTGCAAAGGTCTCCAGTACTGACTTCCTGTATTTTCTTTCTTATGTTTTCTCATAGGGAGCTATTTATAGTACATCTTATTAGCTGTACGATAACTAATAAATATAAATACAGATACCAGTCTTTGTCATATGCACAGTATTCCAGCATGTCAAATTTTTGAAACTGGTTAATGAAATGGCCATTTATACATTTTGCACTTAGATTTCCCTATTTCATAATGCTGGTGAGACTTACGTAGTAGGTACCTAATGTTGAAGAAACTGTGTTCCTTTGAATCCTGTACAACATTTAACATTTTTAGAGAATTCTTCTACATTTATATTTGATTGGGCCTATGTTCCTGACAGAAACAGCACTGCTGTTATTTGAAGGTATTTTAGCATTTTTGAAGTTGGGGAGAAATCTCCAAAAGGTTATGAAGAATTAGAAATCATGTTAGTTATTCTGTGCATATGTTTTCTCCAGCAGCATGAAGACACAAGATTTCATCAAAGAATAAAGTTGGAATGCTACTTAATGGAGGAGGAAATTAAGTTACAGAGAACTACAAAGTCACTAAAATACTAAATAATGCTTCAAATTATTTATTAGAGAAAAGTCTGAAATTGGGCTAATGGTGTATCTTGATGAGGCTTTTAGAATAATGTGTTGCTCATATCTTTTAGAAAACTCAAGTAAGAGGGTTCTGTGTCCTTTATGCTTTTCCTGTGATGATTTCTTTGCCTCTCATTTTCTATTGCATCTTTGGATTCTTCCAGTTTTTTAAAAGCTGTGCTAGAAACTCATTTTAGATGTCTTTGCTGTCTTAAGCTTTAATAATTGTTGGTGATAATTTATTTGCTATTTGCACATAGACCCTCTGGATTTGGTAGGTTATGCATGTTCTAAAATTTAAATGGATCAGTTTTATCTTTTTTCATTATTTCAATTAGTTTATATGAACTCCCTTCCTTTTATGGACCATAAGCTTCACACATGCTGGGTTTTCTTCTGTTTTCTTAGCTCAGGAGTATAAATCCAGATGCTACCATACACCATATCATTAAAAACTTCCTTAATGGCCATTACCTTTCAGACCCAGATGACAGGATATTAAGAGAAGATGAAACATCTTCCTACTTCAAGTCCTTCCTTCCCCTTCAAACCCTTCAGCTAATAGCAGCCTGTTTGTGTAACAGTCCTCCCCATGTCCCAGAAAGATATTGTAGCTGTGTTGCTTTATCTGCCAGCAACACCACTGTACCTGATCCCTATTTAGTACCAGGGAAATAATCAGACCTGTGGGACTCAGTGTCCTGATTGCTGCACAAGACTACAGTCACTTGTTTGGGAAGATCCTGGATTCCGACTCATATAGGAATCCCAGTACTATATAGATTAGAATAGACTAAGAAGTGAGCATGCACACCTAACAAGATGATTTTCTGCATCTGAAGCTAACACTGAGGAGTTGTTAGAGCTTACTGAAAGGAGCCACATCACTAGGTTTGAGAAAGAAACTGCTTTTCCTTACTCACCTGAGTATGCATAATGGAACAGTACTTTTTCCAGTGTTACCTGGATCACTGACTTCCAAATTCACCAGCCAAACCATTAATTCTACATTTTTGGAGACATAGATGCATGGATAGTTACATATGAAATGTGTGACTATTGACATGTTCACAATGTATCATTACAGGGCAGTAAGAAAGTCAACAGTATCTCCTCTTGGTGATTGCTTGACCCTTGCAATAAGATTAGACTTTTCCTACTTAGAGGTTTTTTTACTGAATTAATAGGTATCCTAGGCAGAATTCTTACCTCTTGCTAAATATGCTCTCCCTTGAAAAACTGTCTATAGGAGTTTGTCTTTTCTTTCTTTTGTCCAAATTATGTTGGGGAAGGTGATTTCCTTGGGATTTAGATATAGTCAAACCAACATATTTGGGTGGAACTCTTAGTAGCCAGGTATCTCATTAGGTGCTCCTTACTTGTCACAGGAGATTTGCTTCCAATATTTCCTTTTTTCTGGAATTGATGACTGTCTTTCATTGTCATTGATTTTGGCAGGAACAAAGTTCAAATCTTGAAAAAAAAAAAAAGGCAATACAAGTAAAATAAGTCATACAGAGCTAAAGAAAGACTGTTGAGGGTGTTTTTACATCCTTTTCTATGGCGGTTTTCATGAAAACTACTTATTTGAAATCCAGATCTTTTTTCCAGTAGACAAAACATTCCAGTCAAAGTTTGAAAATCCCTTCAATGTGAATGGACCTTCCCTCTTTAGGTGTAAAAGACGGTTGCATGTCTACCATGTATCTGGTGTGAGGAAAATGATCCTTTCTGTCTTGGGGAATTCATTACTACTTTGTGGAGTTACGTTGAAAAAAATCTGCCTTTTCCTCCGATAGTTTATGTCTAGAAAGGAAGTCACTGTAACTTGAGGGAGTGGAGGCCATCATTTGCACAGATGCTGTAGTGATAAGGCCACTGAAGTATCTCATGTACATTTAGATAGCCTTGAGTGTTACAGTTAATTGGATAAAAATTATTGGGACATATACTCGTAATGTTGCTTTTATTTCATTTGAAATTTGATGGAGGAGCTAAGTGTAACTAATTAAAATGTAATGATGCCAAACTCCTCCCTTTGTAACAGCACTGAGGTCACATGTGGTAGAAATGACTTTTAAGAAAGATATACTTTGTAGGCTGTGCTGAGACCTTCACTATCGGCCACGTGGAAAGAAATGAATAACTTAATTGAAATGTGTTAGCTTCTTGAATGTTGATATGGACAGTTATTGATTTTGAGGAGTACATTTTCTGTCCACATTCGCAGAGCTGAGTCATGTCATGATTCTGTAGAGACATGGGACTATGTTTCCAGGTAACTTAAGTGAGAATAAGGGCAGTTAAATTTCTTCACAGAACTCTGCTGGAGTCAGTCATGCGCTGGTCCTATCAGTAATGAGGTTCTTATAGAATCATAGAATAGTTAGGGTTGGAAAGGACCTTAAGATCATCTAGTTCCAACTCCCACTAAACTATGCCACCCAAGGCTATGTCTAACTCAGCCTTGAACACTGCCAGTGATGGAGCATTCACAACTTCCCTAGGCAACCTATTCCAGTGCCTCACCACCGTTACAGTAAAGAACTTCTTCCTTATATCCAATCTAAACTTCCCCTGTTTAAATTTGAACCCGTTACTCTTTATCCTCTCACTGCAGTCTCTAAAGAAGAGTCCCTCCCCAGCATCCCTATAGGCCACCTTCAGATATTGGAAGGCTGCTATGAGGTCTCCAGGCTGCCTTCTGTTCTCCAGGCTGAACAGCCCCAACTTTCTCATCCTATCTTCTTATGGGAGGTGCTCCAGTCCCCTCATCATCCTCGTGGCCCTCCTCTGGACTTGTTCTTATGTGGACATGTATATTTATGAAGCCTGTACTCACCTGCTCCTCATGCAAAGGTTATGTTTTGAAGTCTTCTTTTGGGGAAGTTTGATTGCATTTGGGGATTAATGTTTGATAAATAGGAAATACATGGCATCTGTTCTGAGTTCAAAGCATTAAAATCCCATTTCCCTCTGATTTAAAAGCAGTTTTGTTTGGTTTTGGTAGTGTGGCTTTGGTGTGGGTGTTGTTTGTTTCTTTTCCTTTTTTTTTTTTTTTTTTTTTTTTTTTTTGTGTATACTTTTCTGTTTTTCTTTAATGGTACAAATCCAAAGGAGAGGAACTAAAAGAAGAAACAAACCCCAAAACCTGTTTGTCACTTTTGGGACCAGACGTTCACATGTGTTTCAAAGTATTTAATACATTGCTTGCAAATGTTAGTTAAGGCAGAAGATTGCTTTGATTAAACATGTTTTCAGACTGCTGCTGTTCGTAGTCCTGCTGGAGATAAATGATGGAAACAGTGTATCATAAAAATATCAAAGAACTAATTAATAGACTTCTGCTAAGTTCTGCTGAGGTAGAGAGATATGCAGACTTGGTGGAAACAATATAATCAGGACTTGGTTTATTTTTAAGCAGTGACTTGAGGGTCAGCCCTTGAGGACCTAGTGACACTATTCCTTGAACAACATCTGGAGTTAAAAGTGTTCTTTAAATTTGTAGTAATACTATAATTTTTATTGTTTTAGAAATGTTCATTTGGTTATTAGGATGTGCAAAAATCCAGAATATCATCAGAATACCTGTATCTTGGACATTATAGGAACAGGAGCCCATTTGCCTGCTAGGGAAGAGATAAGAATTAATTTTTCTCTTGTTGGTACAAATAAAAGTTGCGTAATATTGCACAACCTTTAAGTCACCTTGACAGCATAAAGGAATAGCAAAACATGCCAGAAAAGTTCCAAAGCCACTTTTACATATGCCCTTACCTGGAAGGGTTGCACTATTGCCTGCTCACAGCTGCTGCAGCAGGACTGAGCAATATTGTCTTGTTCCACTTCCCAGGAGCCTCTGCTGTTACTTTGTGCAGAATTAAGGGCAGAACAAACATTAAATTGGGAAAGGAAGGAATTTGTAGTAATTTTAATCCAAAATTTCCCATCTTTATATCTTTGTTAGACACCTTTAATTGCCCAGTGCAGGTTTATGAGTAGCCACGCAACTGTGGAAGAGGCAGCATAGATCAGGATTTCTGTGGCAGCTGCTCTATGAACATTTATTCCTTTTCTTGCATGGAATGGAAACGACTTGATTTGGTAACAGTTGCCAAGTTTTCTCTGGGAAATTCCCTTTATTTCACGTGGTTGATGTTGGCGTTTGTAGATGAAGATTTACATTCAATCATCTTGGTGAAATTCCAAGTGGCCCTGGTGTGATAAATATGTAATCTTGGGTGCTCACAAAAAAACTAAGTACATATATAAACAAATATATAAATAATACAAATTTATAATACATATATAAACAAATATAAAGGTGTATAAAACTAAATACATATCCCAACAGCTTATGTTTTCCTAGGTAGTTGTAGGGTATGAAGAGATTTGCAAAAGTACAGTATTTACACCTGAGTCAATTAAGGCTGGTTAATTTTAAATAAGTTTTACATGGTTGCATTGATTGCTTATGTTCACCTGAACCACAGAATAAAACACAAGCCAGCCAAAGTTAGCATTTCATTCTTAACTGCAAAAAAAAGTTGTTTTACTTCCATTTGTAATGTGCGATTTTGTTCAATGTGGAAAAATTACTTGTCTATCAAGAGATCAGTCAAATAAGGACAGGAGCCCAGTGTAAGAAAATAAAGTGATATTGGAAAACATCATGACTGTAGGAGTTTTATCCTGGATAACCTTTCCTTTTTTTGGCTGTCTAGATTTAATCTATAAAATTTTTTTTTTTTTTTTTTGCATTAATTAGGTTGCCATCTAGAGCTGTGTTGTGAAATTTGGAGAGCAATTGAAGTTAATGAGTTTTCTCACAAATGCACCTGTGTCCTTCAACACCACTGTTGCTACAGTCTAGGCACAAGCAGACACTGGAATCAAAAGCCAAGGGAATCGCTTCTTTTGCAGTGAATAACTAATGGTATGTGCCTAGATATATATACATGTATATATAACATATATGTCACATATTTTATGTGTAATATGTGTGCATTTATATGCATGCATTTATGTTTACATTGAGCTGGCATTTTTGTAAATAAAACATTATATATATTTTTAAGCATTTGCCAGTACTAATCTATATTTCAATATGTACACCTGTACAGTGAATCAGAAAAGGACATTTTACCCATTCAGTAGCTGTATTCAAGTGATAAAGCAGTTTTGTAGGTCAAGAACAATGTTATGTAAATACTGATTTTGCCTTCTGGCCTCATCACTGTTGTTATCTTGTTAAAACTATGGAACTTGTGATTTTAGCAAAAACAGTCTTATCAAAATATTTCGGAAGATTCCACATTTTAATTACATCCTTTCTAGCTACCGTTAATAATAATGTGTGAGTGAATCATGTCAGTATTTTTTTCAGTACTGGACTCTACATTTTCAAGGAAATTATATGTCACATGAGTTAGTATTAAAAATAGAAGTTGTTTTTACACTCGGTTACGTAAAGAACAGTTATCTTATTCTAAATATTGTAAGCATTCTGATAACTATGAGAAGTTATTGTAATTCTGTTATTACTTTAGTCCCTTTATTGGAAAACTAATATAAAAAAATGGAAGCAAATTTAGTAAAAAGCAAAGAATGGGAAATTTGAAAGCTCAGAAAAGCAGATCTACTTGATCAAAGCAAGTATAACTTTTAAACATGCAATTGAAAGGGAAGAACATAGGTTTAATTGTGGGATTAGCTGCCTCTGGTAGTCGTTCACTCAATATATCAGCATATTACAAAAGTATCTTGTAGTACTTGAAAAATCGAAAGTGTGGTAATTATATCAATCCCAGATTTTAAAAAGAAAAAAAGTGTGTGTTAGGCTTCAAAATGTTGTTAGTTTAGGAAAGCTCAGTTAAATTATATGACATCTTAAGTGTTACAGGTAATGCCTTTTCAAATTAGTGTTTCCAGCCTCAGGCTGATAATAGGATAATGAAGCATTTATGGAGATAATATTTTAAAAGTTACCAATGTGCTACTTTCTAGCCATCAAGATTGCACACAAGGCCAGTGGGGTTATTCAGAAAATAGAGATACTCATAGTGTAGAATAGAAAAAAATTGAACTTTGCTGGGCTTAATGGCTTTTCCTTGCTTCCTAAGGGCTTATGTGCTTTTTAAATTAGTCCTCCCTTCTGTAGTGCAGTCACACTGTGTTTTTGTAATGTGTTTATCTCCTCGGTCAGAGGCACTAAAATTTCACATTTTCAAATCCTTCTTAGTCCTGTAAATTCTTTTGAAAGATGGGTTATTTGATACACCTAGTCAGCTCAGAGAGGCAGGAAGTTTGCCATCAGCTGGTACGTCAAGTGATGTAAACTGGCATGAAGCCCTTCATGTGTGGGAGGCCCCCTTGTTACAAAGCTCATCTGTTCCTTTGACCTGTTTAGATAGTTCTGCAAACACAGGATGCAGTTCTGTCTTCCCATCAGACGGTTAGTGCATAACTTAGAAAACTTAATTTCTTTGGGGGAAAAAACAAGAGGTCAGAATTGGAAAAGTTTGTGAGTAGTCTTCTACATTAGGCAGGAGAAATAAAGTTGATGTAGAGAGTATAAAAAGTAGGTCATGACTAATCATGGTATGGGTTGGGTTCTGATGAAGGCAGAGGGAAGAACCTATTGCACAAAAACTTGGAAGCCATCATTTGAGTTATGCAGTTGTCTTTAAAGTGAAATCGTAGCTTCAAAAATGTAATATGGCTCCTTACATTTCAAAATAGTAGCTTCAAAAGGCACATGGCTAGTGTTTTGTTTGTTTAAAAATATTTTTCAACATTTTATTTTCTTGACTCTTATTGGGACTAGCTACATATGTCACCAATGTGAAAGGTATATACAAATTCTCCTAGAACATGAAGAAGATATGAATCATGTTAGTTTCTCACTTCATGTCTCTTACTGCTAGGATGGGAATTTTCAACCTATTTTCTACAATTAAATGCTCAAAACCTGTTTGTTGTGCTTACTGTCTTTCAGATTTTTTCTTTGCTCATGGCACCTTGTACATGGCTATACTTAGGAGATTATTTTTAATTTAGAAGAAAGTGGCTTAATGCTGCCTTCCACGTGATTTCTTAACTCCTCCTGACCTCACTTAGAGGTGAGGACTTACAGATTAATAGTGATGAAGTCCAAACTCTCCTCTTGATCATCCCACCTAATCTTCTGTATGTCATAAACTATTATGCTTCACACCGTTTAAAAGGAATATCCTTTCCCCATCTACTCCCCAAGCATATCTTAAAAGACTTTGTTTAGATTCACAGACACAATGGGTGTTTTATTGGTCACTTGTTTGGCTTTTAAAATTACGTGTTCATTTTCCAATATGAATTAATCTAAGTATGTCTTGCTGTGGTGGTTTCTGTCTAAGCACTATTCCACTTGGTAATAGAGACATAGCTCCTGGCCCCATGCACCAGGAGAGGTTTAGATTGAATACAAAGAAAAGTTTCTTCACTAAAAGGGTTGTCAAGCACTTGAACAGGCTGCCCAGGGGTCTTGGTTTTGGCTGTGGTAGAATCAATTGTATTCCTAGTCGCTGGTGCAGTGCTGTGTTTTGGATTAATGTGTCAATAATGCTGATAACACACTGATGTTTTAGCTGTTGCTTACTGCTCACACTAAGTCAAGAACCTTTTAGTCTCATGTTTTGCCAGTGAGGAGGGGCACAAGAAGCAGTTTACTTTGATTACTTGTAGTGTTATTTACTCTGACCAAGGACTTTCTGAGCCTCATGCTCTGCCAGGGAAGAAGGGAAGCAGGGAAGCCGGGAGGAAGCAGAGACAGGACACCTGACCCAAACTGACCAAAGAGGTATTCCATACTACAGCACATCATTCCCACTATATAAACTGGGGGCAGTTACCCGAAAGGGCTAGATCACTGCTCAGGTCAACCTTAGTCACTGTACTGTTCTTGTCTCAACCCATGGGAGTTATATTCTTTCGATTCTCTTCCCCATCCCTCTGGGAGCGGGGGAAGGGGGGGGGGGGGGAAGTGAGCAAGCAGCTGCGTGGTTCTGGGTTGCTGGGTGGGCTTAAACCATGACATCTGTCAGTCACTGAGTTAAGAAAATATCAGGTATACTTTAAAAAAGTAGTTAATTGAAATAGTTGCAGACAGAAAACTATTCAAAGGGCAATCAAATACTTTCAGTCATGTATTTAAAGAAAACTGATTATCAAAATATAAAAAGCAAATTTTTTTTTCCATTAGTGAAAAATGTAATTTTTCTCAGGAAATGTGATTTTAAATTCCATGGGAAATAGTGAAATTTTTATTCTCTAATCAATTTTTGATGAGACAAAAGGTAAGGTAGTTGATTACAATCAGAACAAAATGTGAACTTTTTACTTTGAAAATCTGTTTGAAACATTGAAGTTTTGAAAAAAAAATCCCTTTTAATTATTTTGTAAAGTTAGGAAGCAGTTTTGAATTGGCCATAAACAAAAGTAACCATGATATTTTGTTTACATAAATCTGTTGGAGCATAATAAAGTCAGGACTAGATTCAGTCAGATTGCTGGTGAAATACATTATTCCCTACAACTGGAAACAACTTTTTTTTTTTTTTTTTTTTCTTTTTTTTTATTATCTGTTAATTGGTTTCACAAAAATATTTGTCGGAGTATACGAAACAGCAGTGTGGTCTTGGAGAGGTAAACACAGTTTGTATCAGTAGGGCTTACCTACAATGGATCTATTTACAAGGGTAAAACATTCTGAAGGCTGAGCACCTTTCTTCAGCACAGTGAAGAAAACAAGTCTAACTTTCTAGATAGAAGCATAGCTATTCTAAATAGTTATGCGTCACCTATCACTTCTGTGTAACTGTAGCTATAACCTATCAACTTCTTTAACTCAAATGCTTTTATTTATATGTACAAATTACCAGACAATCACTGTTGCTGTAGTTTGAAATCCATTGAAAAGGTGAAGAAAGTTGCTTGTTTGTAAACATTGCCTGATAACTCAAAGCAGTTATTGACATAGATAAATCATATGAATAATCATTAGAAATATGTATAGTCAATGTACTAATCACCATGTGAAAAGGTAAAGAATTTGGGCTTTTTAGCAAGTAGCATTGTAGCATTTCTGGAATTTAAGGTGCAAACTTTGCAAAAAATTAGTGCAATGGTGTGCTGTATGGAACAACAATACAGGGCTTCCTTTCTCAATTAATTTGTATTCAGTGGGCTGGAAAACCATCTCTCATCTGCTCCTGTAAGAATTTATCAAATAGCATTTTGTGGTGTTAAGAGATTTAAAAATTGTTATGTATCTTCCAAGAAATGTTTGGTGAAGTCATATCAATCAAAATACATAATTCTGAGTCAGTGTGTTTATTCATTCCCTGAACTGAAATTTGAATATTAATAAGCCTTGCAGAAAGTAGTTAACAACAACAAAAAAAAATACTCTCATTTAAAATTTCATGGGCTGCATAAGTTAAAAGGATTTGTGGAATCTAGTTAAAGATTCAAACATAATTAAAAATACCATACTACGTTAAAAATGAGGGAAGTGTTTTCATGATAACTATAC
>JAOEHX010059360.1:0-20972 GCA_025448015.1 Bolborhynchus lineola
AAAAAATCCAGTCTCAGTAATATGAAAAGAATGTACAGGTATACAAGGTTCAATATTACCTTGCTACCAACTCTAAACAAGGTGTCAATCAGCACAATTTAAAAGCCAAAATAAATAAGATTTGTTCCTTCCATGGCTCCAAAGGATTTGTCAACAAAAAATATGCTAAATGTTCAGTATCACTGAAATCAGAATTCCTCCAGAATTTCAAATATTAATGCTCATATATTTATGTAAAAAAAAAACAAACCAACAAAACCAGGAAAAGAAACATTATTTAGTAGGCTGTATTGTAGAGGGGAACAATGAAAACTGCATGTTTTACTATGTTAAAATGCTCCTACATCATACAGGATTAATAGAACAGCCCTCACAGAATACAGCAGAACTTGCATCCAGAAAAGATTATTTGTGTCATTTTTGTTGGGGTTTCATTGTTCTTTATATGTATGCAATATATGACCACCTGCTCTGAGCACTAGCAATTTTTCAGAGGCGCATTTATTTTTAGGCTGTTTGCAAAAGCTGACTGTCCAACCCCAAAAGCAAAAGCATCACTTTAGACAGATTCCCTTCCATGGATACATTATAGAAGTCATAAGTCACAGCATATTTTAAAATTCTCCATTCATCCCCCTGATTCGGTGCTTAAGGGTCTCTGATATAGAGTCTACTGTATGTTTCGTTTAAATTCTAGTGCTGTCATCTAGGCCAAGGATCTCAGCTTTGGGATTCTTTGCCCGTCACCTTCAATATGCGTTACTATGGGTACTGGAAAGCCTATTACTGTACACAGAGAAGAGCCGTAAGAAAGAAAAGGCACATAAATTTGTAGCACTAACAAAAAAGAAAAGAAAAAAATAAAAAACAAAAAAAGCAAGGGGGAAGAGAATTCACAGCCATTAGTAAGAAATAATTTTGTACAATATCTTTCTCTTAGGAAAGCTGAAAACCTCCACATAGTTAGAACCAAAGAAAAATTGAAGGCAAGATCAATGTTTCCTACCCCATAGCGTCACTCAGAACATATATTGCATACTGTGTCTTTCCTACACTTCTCACCTCTGTTGGAATACTGTGGGAAGTAAATATCATTCACATAAGAACAGCACTGTCAACAAATCTTTTTTACCACTGAAATAATCAATGAGGAAACAGCAATCTGCCCTGCAGCCTTCTGCACTCTCTAACGTCTACAATAAGATTTCTACATGTTGGCAGTCAATACAGATCAATTAATGTTTAATTCATGTTTTCTTCCTGAAGCAAGATGAAAAGACAGAACATTTATCAACAGCAGAACTACAGCAAAAACAAACACTTTTTGTTCCAGTAGTACCATCTTTTTGAGATGCAAGGCACTACATCCAAGAAAAGCCAGTGTCATGTGCCATTTATTTATTCAAAATGGATTAAGTTCTTCAGATGACTAAATAAAATATTAGTGTAAAAATATAAGGTGAAAGGAATTTTTCAGCTAATGCAGCTACCAAACTGAAGCAGAACATATCCATTTTTGTTATTTTCAGTGAAGATATTCTGGAAACTATACACAATCCCATCATATTTACGTGCATGTCAGCTAAAAACTCAGACTCACTAAAGATCTTTTCTGTCCTTCTTATTTCTGGTTATCAGCTAGATTCCTGGTCATTGAATAGAATGCTGACTGCTCCTGAGAGGCTGGCAAAGAACTCCGTGCTGAACTGCCATGTTCCCTCTCTCGACAGCAAGCATCTGTCTTGCTGAAGATACTGTGTTTTATCTCCATGGCAGGTTTGACTCAAACATTCAAGGCCCTAAAAATAAGAGTTTAAAAATTTAGTTCATGTCTATGGCCCACTTAATCACCCAGCAGGCATCAGTAAATGTTTTTTCATTGTTTTCTTTTTAGCTTCCTCTGCTTAAACAGCAGATACAGTTATTCACAGTGCAGTTATACATTAACTTTTCAGATCCCAAAATGAATCCAAGCCATTCACCAGGAAAGATCAGTGAAGAGAGAGCATGAGCCAAGCAGGGCTATTTTATATAATGAACATTTTCAATATTTTGATCAGCTGTGATAGTTTCATAGCTCTGCCCATGATCTTGAAACTTCTCATATCAGAATGTTGGAAATTTCAAAGTAGCAGAATTAAAAATGGTTTGTATTGGGTGCTGGACCAGTGGAAATGGTGGAAGAAACACAGACAACATTTTTACATACTTCTCAGAGTACAAAACAAGGTATTTTACACAGAAGTCATAATTCTGTACTGAAGACACAGTCTATAGCACATGGCAACAGACCAAGAGCCACTGACCAAAGGCTGATTACAGCAGTAGATACCACATGCAGTTTTACGTGGTTACCACCACCCTGAAAAGAAAATAGTTTTATAGCAGCATAGCAGCAGCAGTTCTGTGCTGAGAGACACAACAAGCACAAGCAACAGCATTCAGAAACTTTCCTGCAAGTATATGGAAACTGTACCAGGGACAACTGCAGACATTGTTCTTTTTCATATCTTCCTGAATATGTATCTAAAATTGGACATGTAGAGTAAAAATTTATTAGCAAAATGCTGACAGTTCTGACCTGGATCAACAGGTAACTAATATATCAAGCAAGACCTGATATTCTGGATAAGACTAATGAAAACATCAGAAGGTCTAGAAAATAGAACACAGAAAGGCTGAAGGAGTGGAAGTTGTTTAATTTAAAAAAGAAAATACTTTGAAAGATAAAGTAAGCAGTCTTCAAGCACATTAAATGTGTGAAAGGCAGGTAGAAAGCAGAAGAGAGAAAAGATTTGTTTCATTCACCATAGGCTTGACAGGCTGGATTTAGGTTCAGTCTGGGAGAACAGTTTAGTTGTGAGTAAGACGCATAGTAAAGGAACAGGTGACCTGAAGGCATCTCTTTTACTTTAACTAGTTGGCCCAACATCTCTCAGAAATGGCACAAATGTCAGGTGATCCTATTTTCAGGCAGGGGGATGGGCCAGGGGATCTCTCAAGATCCTTTCCAGACTACTCTTATTGTAGGATTACACATACAACTAGCAAGAATGGGTGAAACCGAGTGTAGGCATCCATCCATAGATGGTATCTATAGTGTACATCCTACTCAGTGGAGATCCCTCAATAATGTAGCACTTGTAGGCAGAAGAGCACAAAGTTCTGTATGTTTTCTGGATAATTAAAACAAATCTACTAATAGAAGGGGAAAATTGAGGGAAATAATTGTATGTGTAAAGAGCGTGATTGTATATGTCTGATTTACTAGGTGCCAGGCACATGCCGAATGAACCCGTTCTGTATGGAATGGAGTGGATGACCATGCATCAACCTTTCACATGCAAAACAATGAAGCTGGCATGTCAGGCCACATGTTAATAATACTTGCCTCACACTGATGATCCTTGGGTCCTTAGCCCATCAGATGGTTTGGGAAATCAGATGAACAGGGTCACAGCCAAATGTGTTTATGCGTTGCAAAAAGAATCCAATTCCAAGCAAAATCCTTGACAGGATTTTTTTTTTTTTTTTTTTGAAACAGTCCATGTTTATAAAGGCAGCAATGCCTTGAAGGCCACTATCCCTACAACAAACTGTGGGATGCCTCTCATCTGGAGGGAAAAGACCAGTCAGATCTAAGTTTAAAACTCCTAAGGAAATGCCTGCCTAGGCAGCCGCAAAACTGAGAGCTCAATAAGGCAGTAAAGGATACTTCTCCATATCAGGTGATGGATTTTGATTCTTTCACTTTTATCAGATTATGCTGAGTACATGAGAAAATAAAAGCAGAAAGGATGTTTCTTGTCTCATAACCACAGTTCAGATAAGGATAAGAAGGAAAGTTGTGCTTCCCTTTCAAAAGGCAATGGACTGAGGAGCTATTGTAATTCAGCTGCCAAGAACTCTCTCCCTTATGTACAGAGATCAGTGTTTTCTCTGAAATATTGACTGATATCTTAATTGGAGGCTACCTTTCACATATGCCCATAGAGAACTGAGGCACTGATTCACTTTCTCACAGGAAAAACTATTGCCATAAGCCATAGCAGAACTGATATTGTCTGGAAGGAGATGCCACAACATTAATACACATAGCCTCACATGCTGATGGGCTGTGCTTCATAGTTTCCTTAATACTAACCTGGATTGTTATGGTGTGAAACTTAGCCCCTGTTCCAAGGGAAGCCCAGTGCCACTTCCATCTATTGGGATTTCCTAGATAAGAAGGGCTTGAACAACCTGGAGAAGTCAAACTTGCTCAAGTGGTGAGAGAATAAAAGAAACCAAAAAGAACCCCACTGAACTGTGAGAAGGCAAGTATGTCTAACTCTCCAGCAAAATATCACTCAGAAAAAAAAATAAAAAGAGTCCTGTATGCATCTACTGTTATATTTTTTCATGTTACATCTACAACCATAGAATTATCCAGCTCTTTTTATGGCAAAATGAAAAGATTTCATCTACCTCTGTCCATGTCTGCCAGCTGAAATTACTCAAACATTTGCCGTAAACAAGCACAGTGAGATCCCACTCCACAGGAAAACCCCTTTCATAAATCTCACTTCCTCCCTGTCAGGCAGTTATACAAGCATTTGAACCAATAGTGTTAGCATGGGATTCATTCGATAAACTAAAATTCTGATAAATATTCAAGCGTTTTATCAATAGTTCTGCAGTAGTAGTTAGGTAAACTGACCAGTACCAAACTTTTTTTACATATCACTTCTATTTAACTTGATTAATTGCTAAGTTTAGAGTAGTAATTTTTGTGACTCAGTCTCTCTGCTTTTTTCCCTAAAGGGTGTAAAATGACATTTGTAATTGCTGCAGATGGAGAATGAGATTTTTATAAGGGGAAAAATTGCTACTGAAAAGATGATCAAGAAAAAAATTTGCTGGTTTCTTTCATTTTTAATAAAACAGAATAATCCTATTTTCCTTCAATCTTGACCAACTAAATGGCTGTTAAACACCTGCTAAGTGAGATGCTTTTTCCTTCATAAGGAAAGGATTTCAACACTTAGCTCACCAACTCAGCTAATGTTTAATTCATTTCCTTGTCTGCTACTAGATTAAAAGAAAGAACATTAGTCAACAGGAGGGAGGCAGCAAAAATCCAGCTTTGCACTCCAGTTCCAATTTACAAGAGTACCAAGTTCAAATTTCTAGATAAAAGATGTCTTAGGAGGGAGGCCGAAGTTGAGATTGCAAACCATAAAGTAATGACTGGAACACAGACATCACTGATGATAAATCCTTTAGGCAAAGTCAAATTTATGATCTAGTTAAAATGGAATATCCTGGCATCTAATGTCATCCCAGCACTAATGGGATATATCTGTTGCAACAAACTGCCTTCTGCGGTAAAATACATTATTTTCTTTATTTCCTTTTTCTCAGCTTGCCTGTAGTTTTATGCTAGGCAGGGAGCACTATCAAGAGCATACTGCAGGTGAGGTTTTTTCCCCAGGTGCTTTGCAGCGTTTGTACATTCAACTACCACTGTAAAATAGCATCAGTAATAAGTAACAGAAAATACAGTACTGACAAAAAATGAAGACTTACATGTTCTGCAAAAACATAGAGAATGGGGAAATGTAGAGGAAAACACCTTTTATTTTCCAGACATTTGTATTTCTTTCTGAGCCATGAGAAAAACAGTGATTAATCATAGCCAGGTGTCATGGAACAAGACACATAGTGCAATATGTATGTGAACGGCAGGCGTTATCAGTGGAAATACAAATTCTACCCTTCCTAATTGGAGATGTCCTTCAAACAAAATGGAGAGTATCCTGAATATGATCATTTTAAGATCCATGATTTCTATTGTAATAATTCAGAGTTCTGACAGCACTAAAAGAAGCCAAGAATTCCCAGATTCTGGTTTATTCCTTGTGTGTCTACCCTTTCCAAAAATACATTGATTTTTATAGGTATGACAAGCTGGTTCAACTCATCTCTATGTGAAGCAATCTTTCATATCTATACATGAATACTAGAAGATATTTTGAGCATACCAGAAAGGGTAACAAATGCAAACTGCTCTAGGCTCACATATCTGGCAGGATGACATCTAGAAAACTGTAGAACTGCTGCAATTTCTACAATATAATGACACTGCATCAGATAATAAACTACCTGATGGAAACAGTTAAAAAAAAACATAGAAGGAAAGTATAGAGAGAGAGAGGGTGGAAAAAGTATGTGTGCAGGAATAAATACAACTACTGACCTTCCATTTGTTTTCCCTATTTCCCCCACCCCAGCTGTTTTGATTTTAGTGTAGTGTAGTCTTTGTTGATATTGCAGCATGAAAATGAAGGAGGGATGAAGGGATGTGATAGGGAATTAACCCTAACAGGAAAGATTTACAGATTTCATTTATTCCTAGTTCTTCAAACTAATCCATTTGCAAGTCAATCTTGTCAAAAAGGAGATAGGCTCCTTATTGCAATGTTCCAGGGGAAAGAAAAAATCCTTAACCAGTTCACATCAAGCGGTCTCTATAGCCAGAGGAATTCAAATGCAGAGATTTTTCTCTCTGCATCCCCTACAGCAGTTACTGGTTGCAGCCTGCTCACCATGCGTTTCCAAAAGAACCTATTGATTCAAGTAAACACTAAACACTTGAGCATTAAAGAAAAAAGAAGCTTGTGCATCTACCTAGCTTCAACCTCTAACACAAGTATGGAAAACAAGTAAAGGAGTTCTTTTTAGTCTGTACTATTCACATCTTCCTATACCTCTACGCTTCCCAAAAATTAAGCATAAGCACAAAATACTGCATGCTCTGACCCCACGCTTGCATAATTTGCGGCTGAATCTTTCCCCTACAGCAGTGTTGCCTCTAAGGCTGAAGCTTAAGCTTCATTATTAAATTATTTCCTAGCATGTGAACACAGCCTGGAAAATGCAATGTGACTATAAACTCGGGCAGTGTCATTTCTGAGACTATAGCAGAATTTAGAAACAAGGCTGCGATATTGTGTATAATACAGAAAATAATAATGAAATTGTAAAATCTACATGCTAACATTAAACTCGGTCCTCTCAGCTATGTATTGTGTTAGTATGAATGGCCATATGACTATTTATTCACTTTGTTGTGGTGCTAAATCCAAACAGGAGACATGATAGTGAAATGTGAGCTTTGCTAGAGTGTCACTGATAACCTGTTTCCACAAAAGCAGAGCTAATGTGCTAATTCAGGCCTTCTACGTTATTGAAAGCCTTAACTTCCCTACCTCCAGATTTCTCTTGTGGTTTTATAGGAGTCAGCTATGCATTGTCAACAAACAAAAATCGTTAGAGTGTAGAGACTTGAAATTATGAAATCGTAATACCAAGACTGGAACTGAACGCACAGGGTACCTCATGGGACTGCATGCGAGATGTTGCTGCTCACTTTCTTATACAATTCTCCTCCACTCTGCATTTTATTCCAAGTAAAATGAACTGCTGGCAAAATTCCACAGCTGAAAATCACACAGTACAGTAATTTTTATGCAGATCTTAGGTCCAGCCCACCTTATGCCAGAGAAACTGCTTTCTTTCCTTGCCTGTCAGTATGCAATCGCATTAAAGAGAATGGTTAATGGGGTTGATATTCCACTGCCACTCAAGCAGGTCTCAATTGCAGCAAGGGCAGGGACTGCCAGCTTTTCAAAATTAAGGCTTCTTCTGCCAACTTCATTAAGTTTATATTTACAGCGCATCATTCTCCTGTTTATCATCGGCTTCTCCTGTAACAAAGTGCCCACCCAACTATTGTCTCAACGAAGAACATTAAGGGTATCCGTAAGTTTAATTTCATGGTATTGCTGATTGTTCTGAAAAATTATAAACAACAGGAGGTGTTAATGATCACCCCCCAAAAAAAAAGCTTTTCTGTCGGGTTTAATTTTAGCTCTTTCTTTTTCTCATTTGGGAGGTAGTGATGGATTATTTTTTTTTAAATGTACCAATAAATAAACTTCAAACAGAAAGGCTGAGCATTCAACTGATTTACTAGTGCCTACCCATGCTGTGAAATGGTTGCAAACTGTGGGTAACTTTTTCCCTCTAAGCTTAGGAATTTTATTGTGTTTTGCAAACAGCAACCTTGCACCATTTTGAATGATAGCTCCTTTTGTCTCTTTTTCCCTCCAATCTTATACCTGTCACAGCTATCATGCAACTGAGAACCTTCTCATAGGCTTTAGTTAACCCACTGATCCATGGAAAAGCAGAATCTGGAGCCTGCAGAAGTGTTTACTTACTGAAACCTATATTTGCTTATAGCTTGCCTATAAAAACCCATGTTTATGTGTATTTTGAATCCTTTACTTGCTTTACCTTTTGATGAAATAGTGAAGTACAAGCTCAGCTGAGGTAGCTGGTTAACAACAACATCTAAATTTTACGTGTTGAGTGATAAAATATCCCTGGAGAATTGAGATGGTGGGAGGGAGGACTGAAAAGCATATCAAATTAAACATCTTTGAGTCCTCAGGGGCAGAGTCAGAGGGGGAAGGGAAAAGCCGTCATCTCATTTCTTCAGTCAGCACTGCCTGCAGATGCAGGTTAAGAAGCATGCCTTCTAAGAGAACAGGGATCCATTTGTTGAAATGTTTTTTCCTGCATATTCATCTCCCCTCTGTTTCTTAGTGCTTTTCATCAGCATTTCTTCCATTTTTGTAATAAGACTGAAGTTTTGTGGGTTGGTTTTGTTTGGTCGGGTTTTTTAAATATAGTCCTCTGAAATATTCATTCAGATGCTTTTTTAAAAACCCTGAATAACAGGCTTAATTAAAAAAGCTCTGTTTATCTCTCTTTTTCTTTCCAAATAAACAATTACATTCCACCAAAAATTAATTAAAAATAAATTTTAAAATTAAAAATAATAGAGGCATCAGAATCTATATATAATTCATTAAGGAATTAAATTGATCAGCTACAAGTAGTGCACATGACAACATAGGTGTCCTATGCTAGCAATTTGTCACACACTCTGATATCTCACACCATGTGTTGGAAGGTCTGAAGGTTGAAATGTGCAGGTTCTGCTCCCAATTATGGGTCTGCAGGAAAGCTACAGGTAGTTAATTAAGTGGCAAAGTGCAATTTCTGCCTTTTCCCACCTTTGTACTGGATGACCATTCCTTTTCCTCCATCTTTGGAAAGTAAAATTAGTTCCCCTGGCAAGTGACATTGTTCACCTCCTCTATGTTATTCTCATCAACTTGATACAGTGTTTTATGTTACAGTATTACACCATCCATAACTTTCACTAAAGAAATAATCATACAACTGCTTTAATTATTGTTTTTTAAGACACAGAATACAATAAAGTTTTCAGATTTTTTTAGCTGCTTTAAGCCACGTTCCTATCTGCATCAATGCTAGTAACACATCTTACCAAGCCACAGTGTCCCTGTCTGTAACCCTTCCTATACAAAATGCAATCTTTCTCCTGTACTTCAGCAATCTTTTGATTACCCAAACAGGCTTACAGCTAACACATTAGGAATGATAGTATTCCTAGAGAGTCCAGCTCTGTAGAGAGAAACATACAACTGAAAGAATTTCCAGTTGTAGATAAAGATAGATAAAATAAAGGCAGATAAAATTAACATTCATTAATGGCTGCTCTGTTGCACAGTCTCCAACAAGCCCCTGGCAGCTTGCTGCAGCACCAGAGCACACACTCGCCGTGCTCACTGCAGTCAAGGGAGTGGGATTCAGACACATTGGGAACAGTGGTTGTGGTAGCAGCAGTGAGTAGGAGAGACAGAGAGAGGAGGGGGATGGCGAGAGCTGAAGGAGTTTTGGGTAGTCCTCAGAGGGAAGCTTCAGAGGTTGGATTTCTGATTTTTCCAATTGTGATTTTGGACCAGTGCCGGGCAATGAGTCAGTGTTTGTCACTAACAGGGTTCTGTAATGGGGAACTCTGCAGCGGTGTGACAGCCTGTCACCACAAGCAAAGTAAGATGGCACTCCAGAGTTAATGAGCCAGGGAGACCGTAAACACAAAGAAACCAGAAATAAAAAGCGTAAGGGAAAATATGAAGTGATAAACAACAAAATATGCAGGGTTCAAAGCACAAAAATAGCAGTTCTGCACACAGAACTGGCTTTGGTTTTCTTTTGTTTACAAACTTTGCAAGCCATATATCCTAGGAGAGCAGCTTTAAATTGCTTTCAGCCACCTGAAAAACTAAATATAACCACATACACAGTTCAAAGGCGTGATGCACTCATTCCTGCCTATTGCAACACTCAGAATTACAAAGTAGTTTCTTCAACCTGCTATCAGCATGGGACATCCTACATGCTGGTTTCTAGTGACCAGGGATGGAGAGTCTTCTGCATAGACAACACCCTTGCAGTGTGCCTGTAGCCCATCTGGAGAGGGCATCCCATCACACAGGAGAAGGGCACTCTTGGCTGGCTGTTAGGTGAGCTGGCCAAAGTGTGAACAGCAAACAAAACCTGCTCTAAAGCAGAAATTCCCAGGAGAAAGCTGGCTCTCTCCTCTTCATAAGTAAACTGGTACAGTTATGGATAAAATGAGAGAAGACAGATGACATGAAGATCAATCGGGCAGGACCTTGCCATAAGAGCACTGCTGCAAAAGGGAAATGAGAATGCAGACTTTGGTAAGAGTTTGAGATTGAGACCTGTTCTGATAACCTGGATTTTCTTTTTCTATTGAGTTGGGCATCCCTGATGTACATCACTGACAGAAAGTACCATTAACCACATCATATGCTGTCAATACGCAATACTAATCCCAACTCAGAGGCCAGGCTGCACATGTGGTCTGCTCCCTTAGGCAATTTTGGCTTCAGAACCTTCCTCAGGTCTCCCAGAAGTGCAGTGAATACTATGTTCTGTTCTGGCTTTTACAATAGCAGAGTCTGTCACATTCGTGGCAGGACATCACGATTTCATTATTGGTTTGCTCATTACATGGAAGTACAATAATGTAAGAAATGGTGGAACATGGCAAATAATGAATAGAATTGTCTGATATTTCAAACATTTTTTCCAGAATTCTGTGTCTATTTAAAGGTTCAAAGATCAGTAAAAAGCCTCTATTTAATGAGTAAATCAGAATCCATTATTTGGCCCTTAGCAAAAAAACAGTTTGTGCTCACTCCTGCTCTGCTTCCTATCGATTCCTCTGCAAATAAATGCACACAGACACTGCATCTCTTCCCTCTCTTCTTTCCTCAAACTTGGCTTTTAACCCAGTAACCTCTTTTCTTCTTACTTTGGCTGCCTCCACAGCTGGATCCTTTTTATTTTTGAGCACATGCAAGTTCTAGGGATGTCCAAGAAAAAATGTCCAATTAAGTCATCCAAATCCCTGAACATAGTTAATACTCATTACAGCATGAAAAGAGAAAAACACCTTCCTGGTGCTTGCCAGTTATGCAATATTTCAGCCAAATATATTCAATCATGCCAGAATGAAAGCTCCATAGTGTGCATTATGTTCACTTCTAAACCCTGTTAACTTAATTAACTCTGTTAAATGTGCACTGATCTTAGACCTAAAGCATGTTTGATGAGGTATTTTTCATTAGGCATAAAAAAGAATTTGAAACGTGCATACCATTTGCAAAAAGAGAGAAGTCTTCCTTCCTAAAGTTGCATAAAAACACACCCCCAATTCACAGTCAGGGAAGGTCTATATTCTATTTGTTATGTTCTTGGCTTGGAAACATTATTGGTGCAATACTATCCTTCAAGGAAAGAATATAATATTCTGCATTGTCAGTACCATTTAAAATGCAAGACCAAGTAATATGAGAAATTATTAAACCATCCAACAACAGTTGTATTTAATCTGTGTTGCCACTACTAAATTCAGTGAGTGGATGCTTGGTGAAGTTATTAGAGGCATAAGTCCAGATGCTCAGGTCCTGTAACCAGTGGGCATACAGCTGTTTCTAAAACATAAAGAAAAGCAGGGAAAGGGGCTTATCATTCTTAGCAGTGCTGTAGCATTTTTTTATGAACACAGATCCCCAATAGAAATAACTAGAAGAACACTTCACTTGCTGGCAATAACTTTGTTGCTTGCAAATCAATCATTGTCTCAGACTGCTTTGTTGTTTAAAAATAAAAAAATTAAAAAAAATAAAAATTTCATACCTGGATGTGACACATACTAAGGCAGAGGTTACAGTTAGCTATAGGAAAGTAATCTGGCTATCTCCCAACGCAGGTGCCATAAAAACAAATCATTATTACCAGAAGAGACAGGCATGCCTGGTTGTCACAGCAGGCAGTAAAATGGGATAACAACTCTTTACTCTGACCTAAAACTGAAGCTGTAGAAAGTTCTCTCCCCACAACACCCTGTGCATTGTAAGAGGCAGCTTCTAAAAATCGTAGCTGGATGAGTCTGTCCTCCCTTGTCTGCACAGAGTTCTGAAGTATATTCTAGGCCAGCTGAACAAACAAAACACAGTATTAAACTGGTGTCTGTCACACTGTGCATCCCTCACCTGCTGCTTTAAAATAAAACACAAGTGAATAGCACTCTCAAAGTGACACAGAGAATGTTGTACTGACATAGAATCATAGAATAGTTAGGTTTGGAAAGGACCTAAGATCATCTAGTTCCAACCCCCCTGCAATGGGAAGGGACATCACATACTAAACCATGTCACCTAAGAATCCATCCAACCTGGCCTTGAACACTGCCAGGGACGGAGCATTTACTACTTCTTTGAGCAACCTCTTCCAGTTCCTCACCACCCTCACAGTAAAGAACTTGTTCCTTATACATATTCTGAACTTCCCCTTTTCAGTTTAAATCCATTATCCTTTGTCCTATCATTACACTCCCTGAGTCCGTCTCCAGCATCCTTCAGATGATGGAAGGCTGCTATGATGTCTCCACACAGGCTTCTCTTGACACGCTTGAAACATATGCATACAGAGAAATCTGTAGTCATTTTTCTGTCATTAGGCATGTTAAAGCACAAGAAGAGACAAATACCATTACAGGTCCAGAAATAACTTTATTGAGTTAAACAGTTATGGTGTGTGACTGTGGGCTGTATTGCAAGGGCCAGTCAGTTGCCAGCACAGTAAGATTCCTCAGCTTTCATGAGTGGTAAACTGAGAGTAAATACTTCCCTGCCACTCTCAGAATGGAAATATTCAGACTCTAGAAGGCTATACAATCTCTTTCTTTCAGCATCTGCAAGGCCAAAAAGCTACAAAGAGTATTTTGATTCCTGTTTCTTCTTTGTAGTTTAGAAGGTCGTCAGAGTCATGCATAAGCTCTCGTGTTTATTTCTGCCATGTCTTCCTTCAATAATACAATTTGCTCCATCCCATCCCTGACTTCATCTCTGCATTCCTCACTCATACAGCCCCTGTACAATCAGGATTTCCCAGGTGCTTGAATGACCACAGCACCTTTATGAAGCAAATTCTAAATACATAGTTACTTTTGCCACACAAGCTGAAGTGCTGCTTCTACTGCTTGTCCCAATCTGCTCGTTTTGCTAACACTATAGCTATCAACATTCCCAGTGTATTTACTCTGTAGATATATTAGAATATTTTTAATAAGCATTTAGTTATCTTGTCAAAAGTTACTCTTATTTGCTTTTTCACAAAATATACCAACACATCCTGCCTTCCCTGCAACTTGGGGACAGCAAATGTTTCTCTTTATTCATCCATTATAACTTCCATTCATATAATACAGAGTACTTCAAAATAACCTTTTGAACCAGAACAGGACTACAACCCTCATGCACACAGCTTAATTTTGCCTACCAGAAGCTGCTTGGTTTAGCATGAACTCACTTTGCATGTTGATAGATCTCCTCCCCTTCCAGAAACAAGAAAGTTAACACATTGCTAATAGTCAACTAGAAAGTTAACACATTGGTACAGTAATTCAGTGTATATCAAATCTTATTTCTTTTGATGCATTTAGCCACCTACTATCACTTTAATGCATTTTCCTGGCATGTGCAACCGTACAATTTCATGTGAAAACATTTATGTTGGCACTGAATTGAATTACTTTTTCATCAAAGTTGAGAAATTCAGAGGTATATTTACCTCTTCAAAAGAATCAACATTTTCTAGTTAGGGAAAGACAGAAAAAAGAGCTATTCCATTTCTCCAATATTTGAGTCAGCAGTAGTTTTTCACTGATTCTGAGAAGTTGATCAGTAATTTCTTTATTTATTTTGCATTAGCATCTACTCAGGACAGGAGAAAGCACACAGCTCTTCAAAATTTACCATAGTAAGAGATGAAAAGATGTGAGGCTGTTTACCAGAGCAAGGTAAGTCTGCTCATTCACTCCTAATAAGAAAAAAATGAGAGTACAGTGCCAAAAAAAAGCGGCCCTGAGTGAGAAAAATTGTTTGAGAGTGCATAATGTTTATATGCTGTATTTTTCAGATTGAAAGTAAACCTGCCACAATCCCTATTCTCTTTAGGAAGTTAGAGAGGAAATTTATGTGCATCAGAACACCTATTTGACTCTTTACAAAGGTGTATTTTCATTTTTCTGAAGTGAACAGGTTAATTTACCTACAAAATTTTCTTTTTTTCTCACAAAGTACATGGTGTGTCTGCTGGTTATTAAGTGCTGCATTTACAATACTGTCATACAGACTGTGTTTACAATCTGGCATTTAATACTTGCAGTTCCTCAATATCCCTGGTACTATCTGATGACTTCTTGGCATCAGCCATGCTTTAGTATACAGGTGTATGAAATTGCACTGCTACACACACAAAGGCTATTTGTAACAGGCATCTCTTCAAAAAGATGCCCATGTGTATGATGCAGCAGTCTTCCTACTTTGCAACCTCTCTGTGCACATATGTGCTGTATACATACATGTCTGATATGCTTTTCTGAGTCACTTGCAAGTAAAACAAACCCCATAAAACTGAGGAAAAGAGAAAAGGAACAAGATGTTGAGGAGGCTGACACTTAATTTCACTGACCTTTCCAGGTATTAAGCACGGAGGCTATTTCCTGCCTTTTGCAAAGTTTCTGAGACCGTACAGACAAATAGATTAGTGATGAGAGAGAACTGTGTTTACCCAGATATGCTTCCAGTGATTGCAGAACATGGTAGAAGAGTGAGAAAAGATATGGCATATCCTTTCCAATTTTGTCTTCCTACTGATGTTATCATTAAGGCTAAACCTGCAAGTAAAGAACATCATCCATGCTAACAGTGCTCAGAGGTCTGTCAGATTTGCTGTCACCAACTCACTGATTGATTTTGTTTCTCTCTTTTCTGGGTCAGTGAATTCTTACATGTGGCTATTTTCCAGGCAAGTATTAACTGCAACAGAGCACTGACTATTAATCCAGTGTACTCCAGCTTGGAAAATGAAATTAAAAAAAAAAATTTAAAAGAAAGAAAAAAAGGTACAGTCTTTGTTGTTAACATGTATGTGTGCACATGCACATGGACTCAACTTCCAAAATTTCACCTTGGATGAGAAAATATTCCTTCAGAGACAGAAAGAGTAAGCAAATACAAAACATCTCCTCATTATAATACTGACAGGTTTCTGGCCTTGAGCTCCATTCTTTATTTCCAGTGTGTCCTATGAGTTTGAATGGCAGAATTAAACAAAGTGTACAATACATTAGTGTGTGAAAAGAAAATACAAAACTGGAGTTAAAAACAACATTGTGCCAGGATTAAACATATTCATTAATAAAAGATCTTCCCCAACAGAAAAAGTCTCTATGGGATCATGAATTGTATCAAAATCCCTGAATCGCTGTTTTATTTCTTGTGGGATTTTGGGGGGGGTGGGTATTTAACATTTTAAATTAGGTGTTTCAGCTCCACCACTTGTCAAAAAACATGAATTTAGACAAGACTTCATATGCCTTAAAAGAGTAATCAGAGATATAATTGCAGTTTTTTGTTCAGTACTTTTGTGACTGAAAAAGGGGCATCAACTACACTGCACAGTGTGTCATTGGTTGCTTAATTCTGCCGTTTACAAAATGGGATATTTTGTCTTTTTGCTTTAGTGTTTATTTCTATAAGACCAACTTTAGATGGAGAAAAAGGCTAAATAGAGGGAAAAATACTCATGTTGCTATCAGACATACTTACTGCATTTTGCAACCTGAGAACATGCTAAACTGACTGTAGGTAACTCCTTTGAGTCATAAGCTTGTTCTCCCTGAAGACATATTTGTTTAGACTTCCGTCTTTTCTCTAGTTCTTATCTGGCAAGGAATGACTCCATGAGGAAATAAAGCAGGAACAATGCCGAATAAATACAAATATACTATTTGCCTGTCTGCCTCTGTGAACTGGTAGAGGCATCTCTATCAAAATGACAGCAGGTAAGCAGTCTGCAAATTTTACAGTGCCAGTCTGATACACTTACAGATCTGCATCACTGCAGTACTTCAGGCAAGTGGAATAACAGCCCTTTTCCAGGTAGCACAAACAGCTGAGTACACTATGCTCCTGCAGGATGGAAACACTGGCCTTGTATTATACCCTTGTTACATGCTATAGGGACAGGTAGGGTCCAGTTGCGTAAGGGAGAGCGGCCCGTGTGAAAACATACTACCTCATTCCCTGCAACAGCACAATCTCACCCTGTCATTAGGAGCATCAGCTGCCACTGCACAACTCTCTCAGTAACAGAATTTAGAATATTAGAATATTTTTAATAAGCATTTAGTTATCTTGTCAAAAGTTACTCTTAGTAACAGTCAAAGGAATATTTCAAGAATCATTCCATGAAGGGCCAAACTGAGCCAAGAATCATCAGATAAGCCCAAATATAAAAGCTTCTCTCTACTGCAGCTCCAGCTATTGTCAAGAGGCTTAGAAAACACATCATTTTGATCGTGGCATCACATGCAATTACAGAACATGAAAACCAGCATTGAAATACAGAGGAGAAGCCTGCCTCCCTTCAAGCCTCTGGATAGGTCCACTATTAGAATCCTAGCATTGCTGGTATATTTATATTCAGGCAACAAGACTTGTTGTGCTGCCCACCAGCACTGTTCCACCTGCCCTGTGGCTATATCTAACATTTTTCCGTAATTCATTTTACTATTTAGGTAATAAATGACAAATGGGATTTAGTGAAACAAATGTAAAATGGGATTTCTCATGTACTTTCTGAATATTATCAGAGGTTTACCAGTCCCAATGCCATCCACAGACATTACATGCTCAGAGGGCAGGACTCATTCCTGGTGCAGTCTTGTCCATTCTGCTTGCTTAGGAAGTACATGATCTCCTTTGAGCACTGCAGGCCATGTGGCTGGCACTGACCAAAATCATACCCAAGAACCTGTGAACAGCTAGGCAGTGTTTGCTCAATCAGCCCTGGATGGTCTGGCACTGAGCTCACTCCCTAATGCTGTTTTATTTATCAGTAGAGATGTGGCCACTGAGCCCTATCTAACAGCCATTTAAGTTGGCTGCAATCATTCTGTTCACTCTGCTGCAACTTTGGTTACTTTAAGCAAACTTGACAAAAGCCAAGTGGAGTACGAAACATTCTCACCCGTGTTTTAAGAAAGAGGTTTAATCTTCACAAGAACATTTCATAGGAACATTAGCAACATCTAACCTGATCTACCCTATCACAGGGCGCAGAAATTTTGCCTTAATGATTTTGGCGTTGTCTTCGCTACCTTTTAGCTCTCTCAGACTTAAATTTTAGAAGGCTACCCAAGGAGTGAAAGATAACAGAGTAGGGAAATGACCACAACACTTCATGATGTGTTCCAATATTTTTACCACCAAGGCTACCCTTGAGATAGGAGATATTCTAAAACTTAACAAATGTAAACACTTTAATATTAAAGTCAGCAGTTTCCAGATCTTATTGCACTTTAGTGAAATTTGAAGTTTTTCCCTAAGTATATACTCATGGCAAAATCATTCTTGATACATAAACATTGTCTTTGATAAATAAAATAGATCCTGCTCTTTAACTCATTCACAGTAAATTACATGTTAAGAATGTCAGATTATTTGGGAGCTTTTTTTAGAACTTTCATCAGAGCTGTAATTGCAACATCCTTTTTAGCACAAACACTGTGACACAATTTCAGCCATGATCTCACCCATGCAGCTTGCAGGGTGCTGCTTTTTGGTACACCTAGAAGTCACTCAAGAAAATTAGCAGTTCCTTCTGTCACTCATGTGCAATGGAAATACACACTTAACACAAATGAAGAAAAAAACTTTCAACGGAAGAAGAAATCAGTAGAGCGACTCAGATTCTCCTCAGGGAGGTGATTCTGCCCCTCTAGTCTACTCTATTCCAGTAAGACCCCACCTGGAGTACTGCATCTGGCTCTGGAATCCTCAGTATGGACCTGTTGGAGCAGGTCCAGAGGAGGGCCACAAAAATTATCAGAAGAATGGAAAACCTCTCACTGTGAAGAAAGGCTGAGAGAGTTAGGTTCAAGTAGCATGGAGAAGAGGAGGCTCTGGGAAGACCCTATTGCAGCCTTTCAGTACTAAAAAGGCTTATAAGAGAGGTGGGGACAGACTTTTTAATGGTGCATGTAGGTCTGCCCCGTAAGTTTTAATCTAAAAGAGGAGAGATTCAGACCAGATATAAAGAAGAATTTTAAGAAGAGGGTGGTGAAAAACTGACACAGGTTGCCCAGAGAAGGATGGTAGATACCTCATCCTTGGAGACATTCAAGGTTGGGTTGGATGTGGTCTGAACAACCTGATGTAGTTGAACATGTCCCTCCTCATTGCAGAGGGGTTAGACCAGATGACCTTTGAGGATTCCTTCTAACCCAAACTACTCTATGGTACTATGATTCAGACTGAAAATGACAGCAAAGTCCCCAGTTAAATCACTGTCATGCACTCAGTGTCATTTGATTCTTCACTCCACCTAAGCACTCAGAACTTTGCAACCCTTGAGAACCAAGCCTTTTTGGGGCTACAGGCTCATTGCTGATCATGCCACCTTCCATCTTCTTAGCAGTCCTCACAGTCAGTCAGAGCAGTCAACTTTCCTTACACTCTTCCCCCAATCCCTCCCTCTCTGTCAGTTAACACATACACTTGAAACTCTACTTAGCATTCCCATTGTATTTTCAAGCCACAGCACACATTCATAAACATTCCTTGATGCTTGTAACCTCATAAGATGCATCACAATTGTCATTGTCAGAACAAAAACAACAGCAATTTTAACAAAAACAAGATAACATCCGATCTCTAATTCCAATGGGAAATGCACAACATTTCCTGCATAGCTAAAACAGTGAAGAGAATAAACAAGATAATGGAGTAGCAGTAGTACAAAATATAAAAAGAAATAATAATAAAGAACTAGATCATGAGTACTGTTGGGCCTTGGAATGTAATAGTCCATTCATTATATATTGGATGAGTTGATTTCCAAAGCTAATGAACTCCTATGCTTTGAAGTACTGGTTCAAAAACTTCTTCCCAGTGTGGGTATTACCCAGTGCATGCAAGAGGGAGAAATAGTCTCTTGGGTCATTAATCTCAGGATCAAATACTTCCCTTTACACTCATGACACACGTGTCACAAGAAAAGCAACTGGTTATATGGAAAATTAAGAACATTACATGCATTTAAAAATATACCCATAAATTTTTATATGCTTAATGAGGCATACCAACAGAAAGCAAAGCTTGTAACATGGGGCTGAAGCTCTGTGCAGACCACGAAGCATTCAAAGAACTCAATGGTCCAAAAAGAAATGCAGAGAAATGAGACTGACAGGTGATCAAAGTCTAAAAATATTAATTATAAAAGCGATGCTTCAGTCTTTGAAGGGTGAAAGAGTAAAAAACAGATCTACTGCTCAAAACATGATAGGTATATGATACATTTTTAAAAAGTACACCCATCAGATGAATAACTTTCTCATAAATTATGCTGGTTTACTACAAATACTCAGGAAAGTCGTTATTAAAACTGACTACTGAATATTAGTTTTGAGCTTATTTGTTTGCTTTTTTTGTTTGTTTTCTGGGTTTTGGGGGCTTTTCTTATATGAGAGTTAACCTAGAAATTACCTTGATTGTAAGATAATGACTAAAACATTGGACCCAGTTAGACAGCTGAATCCACAGTGTAAAAGAATAGGCAGTGTTTTCAGCATAAGTGTTTGAGAGACATTGAGATACATTTCAGTGTCTGCCAAGGGCTAAACAGAATCCAGAAAGCATAGCTTTATCATAAAATTTTAAGGAAAATATTAAGGAATAAACAATTACGAAATACTTATCTCAAGATATATGCCAGTTTGCTAGAATTACTAGCGAGCATATGTATGGTTAGTTTGAGTGATTTCTATCTTTGATGTCTTCACATTTTCTTCTCACATACTGACAAATATATGGCAACTGTCTAAAGCACTTACCACTGCTTGCACACAAAACTCATATCCACTTTGTCTCCTTTACATATCTCTTATCAAGCTAATCACATGAATAGTTGTCATCAATGGAAAGAGAGAAAGACAAAACATCATCAATACAGGCTTTCAGTATATCAAAAAAAGTAGAGGCTATACACAACACAAATGACTGAGTCTGTCCATTTGTTGAATAATTGCCTTCTTCATGTACTGGGGAAGTCATTTTATCCTAATTATTGGCCAAAGCAGACAAATAAACAACTTCATGACTCAGATTTGCATTCCATTCAAGAAGGGAATTTTGTCATCTGCAGAGATCTGGAATTAGATGACAAGATGTCCTTCTGTGCTGTCTTCACACCACCAAAAGGATAAATTTTAAACGCTAACTGGCAAAAAGCCATTCACTAGCCCAAAAGATTAATCTTATGTTTTTTGTAAATGCTTTAAGATGCAATTGAACATGAGCCAGCAGTGTGCACACGCAACCCAGAAAGCCAACCGTATCCTGGGCTGCATCAAAAGGAGTGTGACCAGCAGGTCAAGGGAGGTGATCCTGCCCCTC
>JAOEHX010059365.1:0-13260 GCA_025448015.1 Bolborhynchus lineola
AGCAGACACAAACTCTCCCTGTCTCCTTATTTCAGCAGATATAAAGGCATCATGTGAAGTCAGAAAGACCTGAGAAGTCAGAAAGACAAAAGGCTAGCAATCTGTTAAATTAAAACTTACTGAGAACAAAGAATAGCAGTTTCATGCAAAATTTCATTTTGGTAACTTACCTAAGGGGTCCAAATAACTTCACCAGTGAATCACGAGTATCCACTGCAGCTACATTTGAGAGTGCAAAGTCATATAACTCTGGGAAATGTGCAAATGCTGCCCTCTACAAAAGACCCATGCACCAAACCAGAAAGCATATTAATGAAACAATTTAACAACAATCTAAGTATTAATAAAAAAAGCACAGCTTATGATTCCTAACAAATAGCAACCTGTGGGCACTACCAGGACAGGAAGAGAAACCAGGAAAAAAATCTCCATTTTTATTAGTACCACCTATCTGTTACTCCTGTGCTTCTGACACTATCTTTTTTTATACACTCTTCTCTCAGCACTTTTCTGTCATTGAAACAAAACATAAGGGGCAGGCAACTAAGAAAAACATGGACTGCTTCTTTTAATTTTTTTGTTGAAATAAATGTGGGAAAGTCTGAAAAGTGTAGCTATCTTTATATGACTACAAGTAATGTGAATGTCTGTTATGTACAAGGGACCACTACTGCTATCATATGTACGTACTGATTTTGAAGAAATGGTGCCACCTACTGCATAATGGTAAGTTAAGTTCCTACACCATTTAATTTTCCATTCTGAATGGACTTAACGGGAGCAGTTCACCTTCACAATATCAAATCAAAAGTAGTGGTTCTGTTGGAGCATAGTACTTAGTCATAGTCGCACAGATGGTACTGAAGTGTTAAGTGCATTCAATATGGTACAGAAAGTCAAGTTAAAATTATTCCTGTAACTCAATAGGAAAAATAAGAGATTTGCTTTGGAAATTAAATTAATGACTATTCCAGACACAAACTGGACTAAAACAACAAAACCAAATCCTTCCCCTTCCATAAGTGCTTCACTGTCTGCCTACCTGTAGTGAAGTAATTCTGTCATAGTGAATTGTTGTCATCTCATTCTCTGTCAAAGCATTTCCAGTCTGATCATTGATTTCAAACCCAGTGTAGAATTTAAGCATATCTAAAAGCTGAGACATCATCCATACAAATTAGTGGATTAAGAATAAGAGACACCATACCACAAACAAAAACACAATTTAAAAGGACAAATCTGGGCACCATGTACAAACAAGAGCTCCTCAAAGTTCTAGAAGAAATGGACTAAGAAGTTGTGTTTAAGTTTTGCACTTGGCTAATGCATAAAATAATTTTGTTATCCCATTTACAAGCCATAGGAATTACAGCAGTGCCCACAACCAATGCAGTTTCTTTTATATACTAGGACCTGAAACTGAAACTAATCACACTAAGGTGATCTAGCTAGAGGTTCACTGAGACACTGAACCCCACTTCTGGCTTGCTGCTACCAAAGAAGGGAAAGGTCTTGCTCCCTCTTGCCCTCTCTGATGTCAGATCTGGAACTCATCCTGCCTTTCAGTGAGATTATTTAACTTGGGAGAAGAAAATTATTCAGATCTGCTGCCAGCTTTGTGTTTCATCAGTACTGACCCTCAGAGAAACTGAACAAATGACAGAGACTGGGGACAGCAAGCAGCAGGAAAAGCAGCTGAGATGCAGGAAACGGGACAGATCTTCAGCTCCTCCCACAAAAAAACAATATACTGTATATGGACAGAGTAAACTGAAGGACAGTACTGAAACACAAAGGCACTGTTAAGTAGAACAGTCTGAGGTCAGAATGAAGCACAGAAGAATGCACTGGTGACAACTTCTGCAACATGTGGGGTAAAGCATGCCAGAAGCTGCACTGTTTTCTAGGTTGTACTTTAAAGAATTATTCAAAAACAGAGCCAGAAATGGAAGAGCAGTCACACACACAGGTACAGTTAGGAAAGAACTACTGTCTGAAGGATTTAAATCAACATGTAGTTTGCATCCATCAGAAAAATTTGCCATAACAGATACAAAACAAAACAATTGAAGGACTTAGAGCTGCATCAGAATGAAAAAGTTATTTTCAACAACTTTGCATTTCACCTGACAGAAGAGATGACCCTCCTTCTCTCTTTTAGCAAGACTGGACAGGTAACAGTGAACAACAAGGTGGGAGTCATCCAACACTGTATTAAACCAGCGTCGTGTGGGAAGCAAAGCCTGTGGTAAACAATCTCACATTAATACAAGCAACTCTTCAAAATGCAAGAAAACCTGGTTCTTCATGATTTTCCATTTCAAGAAGGCATACCAAGATGGACTGCTGTGCAGCTGTTTACATAACTAATACTCTACAAGAGGTTCTCACATCAAAGAAGCAAGACTGATTTCACACAGGTAAGCTACTGTCAACACAACTTTTTGTATGACTGGGAGCAGGGCACAAACTTGCCATTACTGTGATTGCATCCTGCCAGTAATAGAAGTAAATTAAACAAAGCAATCATTCTACTACTAAGTGTCTACTTAATGACTGTGTGTTACAAAGGGTATGTTAAACTCTGAAATATTATTTTAAACATTTGCTTTCTATACTCATTCATTTTAAACATGTCTTTCTCAAAACTACAAACTTTAGGTTAGATATAAGGAAGAAGTTCTTTACTGTGAGGGTGCTGAGGCACTAGAACAGGTTGACCAAGGAAGTTGTGAATGCTCCATCCATGGCAGCGTTCAAGGCCTGGCTGGACAGAGTCTTTGGTGATATGGTTTAGTGTGAGAAATCCCGGCCCATAGCAGGAGGGTTGAAACTACATGATCTTAAGGTCCTTTCCAACCCTAACTATTCTATGATTCTAGGAAACTGTGTTTCTTCTAAATATTGTATGGTATCTCTATTCTTCATAAGATACTTAAATTAGATCTAAGGTTTTTTCAAATCTTACTTAAAAACCTACAAATTTTTTTTCATAAAAAACCCCAAAACAAACAAGCAAAAAAAAAAACCAAACAACCACAACCCAGAGACCATGCTCTGTGTAGCACCTGTTCAACAGCATACAGCAGTACACCTCAACAACTGGAGAGGAGAAAATGAGTTGCTGTCAATGAAATCTACAGACTGAATTTAGAAAGGCAAAAAGCACCAACATGGTGTTTAGAACTACGACAAATAAAAGAATATGTAGTAGAAAATGTTAATTGTTCTGCACAATAATTATATAAAAACAAAAACAAAAACCAAACTGCACTCAGAAAAACCATAAGAACTTTCCATGGATTCATTCTTTTCAAATTAACAAATCACCAAACTTTTATGGCAGTTTATATATAGTAATATGAAACTGCAATATTCTGAAAAAAGCACAGGTAAAAGAATCCATTAATGCAGTACATGCTACCAAGAAAAAAGACTTGGATTTATAGCTAATTCTCATTTGCTTGTTGCAGTCACTTGAACAGACTCCATAAAACTGCTTGAATTCTAACCTTCCTGAAATACCTAGCGAGAATCAACATTAGATGTACTACCTATAAGCACTTTGGCTAACAGCCACACTAAATTTTAATTCAAATACATATGTTGTCTTAGGAGAGTACACTATATCCACAAGACAACAAGCTCTAATTTAAAAAATTCATTCTATTGCAACTACAAGCACAGGCAACTTCAGTGATTTAGCAGAGGACAGTTAGCCCATAAAAGTCAAAGATCAAGACATTTTACAATTCCCTCTTCTTACTGTTTCATAAAACAGTCTTATTTCATAATGTCTTCTAAATCTCAAGTTATTTTAAAGAAATTGCTACTCATGAGAAATTATATATTAATGTATTTTAGTTTTAATTCTGGTATAAGAAAAGCTTAGAATTGTCCCACTTTTTCAGCACCTGCTTAAAAATTTTACAATTTGGTCTCCTGTTATTCTATAACAAGCCTAGGTCACCAAAGCTGTCAATTCCAAATACTGAATTCTAATCAAACAGAAACAGATAGCATTTCAGAACTAGTGATGCTTTCTGGGATTATGCCCTACAACACAAGAAGTACTTTTAAGTGACCTGTTGCACACTGAAAAGAATACTAGGTTATTCCTAGCAGATTAAAGAGTCACATAATCAACTGCCAGAACTATTACCATTACCCCAATTAACAAAGTCCTCTTCACTGAGCAATTCAGGATCCTAGCTCTTTCCTAACACTTCATCAGGTTTATAAGCCTTACTAGTCAGTTCCCAGCATGGATGCACAGCTGAAACCCCCAATTTACAGACAGAAAACAGCTATTAAGCAACCATATGCACAACTGCAACATAAAGACCTGCTAATTGGAACAAGGCTGTAATGATTACTTTATGCATTTAAAACATTGAACATCAGAACACCTGGAAATAGGCTGAATAACTTACAATAACTTACCTCAAGATCTAGCATAAGTTCAATGAATCTCTCACAATAATGAACTTTGTCCATAGAAATAGGACCTACACAGAAAAAAAGACAGTAATGGAACCAGAGTTTCAAGAGTGATTTTATCCACTCTGAAAAAAAACAGCAATGTTAAACACAAAATGCACACTTCCAGAAGATACCAATGGCCTGCTAAGCTTCTTAAGAAATTTTAACTCCGCATACCCAAAAATACCTATTTTAAAGCCATAATCATGATGTGTGCAAAAGGCCTTGACAATATTCAAAGGCACTTAGTGGTGACTGCTGAGGAGCCTTCAGAATCATGCCAAAACACAAATTAAGTCTGCTTTAACTAATATGTATTTCCAAAACCTCCAAACAGCTGTTCATATAAGTCTTCCTAAAATGGGTCTTGCATAACTGGAAAAACAGAGCAGATAGGTATACTTTCTGAGGAAGCTACAATACACAATTTTCCCTTATAGCTCCGTTAAGAGCTGAAGTTCGCTGAATTTAAGAGCAGAAGCAGAACTCTAGGAAGCAATTTTACCCAAATTGTGCTGTGCTTGGAGCATAATAAGCATTTTTGTCAAAAGGCTGAAACCTTCCTTTACAATCACTTTTCCTTCCTAAATCAGGCAAGCATATAATTTTGCTTGTCACAATGACTTATAAATTAAGAGCAGTCAAATCTTACAGAATTTCATTTCACTTAGGTTTTTGTTCTTACAGTAAATCAAGAGTACTAACAGAACAGAGCCTTATTATATGTATTTATACCACCTGTTTAACAAGGCATTTAAGTATGCAAGAGATGTTTTAATGCTGTAAGCACACAAAAAAAATACCAGTGTCCAGAAATATTTTTTAATTAAGTCCATACTGACCAGAAGAAGAGATTTAAAGCACCTTTCTGCTATTTCATTTTTAATACTAATTTTGACATGAAATTCATGCTACTGGGCATGGACTTCACTAAACCCTATCCAGAGAAGGTCTCCAACCTCAGCTTGGAATCCCCAGGAGTGGTTGCTTCAGCGACAGGAAAGAATTCAAGACAGATTACCAGAGAGCAAAGCAACATAACAATCACAGTTACCTGAGACAGGTATTGACTTCAGTACAGAAATGAATTTCTGGATGAGCTGTGAAAGAAATCTTCTCTCCTGATATGCTCTAAAATCAGATACATGACAAAAGCATTAATATTCCTTAAATGCAGACCAGAAGTACATTGTATCTTTCACTAACACAAAGTTAGCTGCTCTAAAATTTACATAACAGTAGCAAGTTGCTTTGGAACACATGTAAAATGTTTAGATTATAACTTTTCTCTCAGGCAGACAGATTAGAGTGTACACTTTTAGGCACAGAACTGATTAACAGCCCATGCTTCTACTGAGCCAAAGAGGAGAAGTATGTCAGCACCTACACCTTACCAGATTGTAACAAAAAAGTATTGGAACATTTAACTTTGGTAAGGTACACACAAATTTATTCAAATACTTGCATAAGGTATATGCTTAAAAGCTAAACGTTTGCTAAAGGTCATGAAAAAATACGAGTAACTACAAGAACATTCTTTTATGGCTTTCACCCTATAGCTCTAAGATTTGGTATCACAAATTCACTGATCAAATATTAATTTCTATAACAGTATTTTACATAAATAGAGACCACATGATTAATCTGTATGTGTCATCTTCATAGTTGTTAAAAAAAAAACAAACCCACATTTTTTAATTGAAACTATTTTAGCTGAAAAAGAATGAATGCATTAAGGGCTTTGGCGTTATCAGGAAAAAAGGCTTCTGTAACATACCGCATTCTTGCCTCCTCATCCATTTTCTCATCATTTTTCTTAATTAGATTCCAGAATTTTCTTAGTTTTGGTGTCTTTTTCAGCTCTTGCTCCAGTCGTTTCTGAAACGTTACAATGTTATTCAGTCACCAAGAATCCTTGTTTTCATGAGAGATAAAAATACAATCTGGTCTTTTGATTAAAAAGAAAAAATATACAACAAAAACAAATAGCTGTCTCAGATAATCTAAGTATTACTGTAAAGCAAGAATGTAATACTGCTAGAGAGTAGCTATGACTAATGCTGCTCCATTCCATAGCCCCTGTGATTTCATGGTCTTGTCTACAAATTATAGCTTGAAGAAGCTCTAAGCAACAAAGCTTAAGTTTTATGAAAAATTACATCATTAATAATTACATTGAAATCAACAATAAACAAGAAAGATAATTCTACCAAGTACACAAATACATAATTCCACAGCAAAGCAGACAGCTTCAAACAATCAGACTTCCACAACATTATTCCATAAGAAGTCACTTTACAGGACTTGAATAAATGCCTAGAAGATTGCTTTGCCAGTTCAGTGTTATGCTTACAGGTTGTAGAGCCATCCACATCGGTAAGGAAATGAGCTGCTGCACCTGCGCTCTGATCAAATCCACTTCCTATTATAAAGTTACAGACAGAAAATATTTTCTTAATTCTTATTTTTTATGAGGTGTCTGTCTTACACAATACAAAATGCCCCAATGTATATTACCACCTGACAAAACCAAGTACATTATTGCACTAGATTTCACAATTTCCCAACAGGAAACAGCACAATAGTCCCTACTCAGTAACACTTGTAACTGTTGGAAGACTTCTGCATTTTAGGTTCTTTCCACGGATTCTGTCAGTTCTTAATACTTGGGAAGGGGCCTCTTCCAGGTAAGTACTTTTAGCATAGAAGACAATGAGAACTGATGCTCCTTCTTCAGTCATTTTTATTTCTTGAATTGAGCTGGTTTACTGTGCTTTCCCTGTTTTCATGGTATCTTCTCTACTGAAGCCTTTATCAAGCTGCTCCCAACTTCATCTACACTCTTCCCATTAGCTAACTAACTTTCTCTGTAATTCATGCCATTTCAACTGTCATTTCAAACGTTTTCTCTCCAACTCTGCCTCTGATCTGGAACCACACAGCAAGAGCCAAAAAAGAGGGGCAAAAGCCCTTTGGTGCCATCTTTTCCCTAAATAGGAATTTTGCTTCATCTGTCTTGTAAGAAGTGATTGCTCAAACTAAACTGCCATTAACACTGAATAGCATAAACACATTGGAAATATTACAGCCACTTTTAATATACCAAACTGTTGAAGCAGTGATCAAGGAGAAGCAGCAGGACTGTTTGTTCATGCAGAGAGTATTCACTGTCATTTTCGACCAGTGATGCTTCCAGTATGCATTTGAAGAAGAAGGGAAAGTGTTCTGGCTTTTTTTGGAATATCTAGAAATAGAAAAGGAAGTTGATTTTAAGTCAGATTGGTAAAAAACATTTTACTCTTCACTCACATAACATAGCTTAAGTCCTCTAAATCCATTTATATCTCTAAAAGGAAAGCTTAGTTTTTCTTTTTTTCATTTATTCTGACCAGGTAGCAGAAACAAAACTGACTAGTGATCTCCTCCTGATCAAGGATCCTCACACTATGGGAATCCTTTTTTTCCAGTACCCGAGCAAGAACTCTGCACATGCCTAACTTTTGTCAAGTGCAAAAAAAGCAAATGCTGCTGATGACATAATGGCATCAAACAGCAGAACAAAGGACTCATGCTTCAGAAGAAATCTGGTGCTTTTTCATCCACTGCTTTCTCCATAAAGAACACACACTTTAAAACACCACTATGCGGCATTCCAGAGGAGGTACCATTTACTTTTAATAATACAAGCTTTGCTACCTTCTGTCCGAATAAGCAAACACACCACAAAAGCTGCAACTTGAGAATCAAAGTAAATTCCAGCTGTAACTGAAAGAAGTTACCTCCCACGCAGGGACATTCTCTCTGAACTTCTCATTCACCATACAGCAGATTGACATTAAATATGCCTTACTAGACACCTCTGGAGAATAATTAATCCATAGGTAATTTTCAAGGTACTGGCTGTGAAGAGACAAAGAATATTTCATTAGGTGCTGCCACCCACATAATCTGTCACTCATTTGAAAGAGGGCTTTTTCCTCCTTCTCCTTACACCTATCTTAATAGTTTGCAAGTAGTTCCCGATGTTACCTCTCATTTAGGTACTGCAGCAATACTTGTTAAACTCCATAACTGCTACAAAGAGACAGATGAGTTTCTTATCAGGAAGACAAATTTAGCAAAAGGTTTTCATATGTAACAAGTGCTCGTAACACAATAAAGTCATAACACAAATCCATGCTAATTTTCCAAAGGGAGAACAAAAAAACAAAAAAAACCCACAAAACCAAAAAACCTTCACTTGTCTAAAGAACGTCACATCGTGCAACATTTCCTAGCATAAAATGCAAAGGACAGTTACTGTTGTCCCCTTAAATCCAAGGAACTCCACATACCATTTCACCTAGGAATTCTAAAACCTTCAAAACATTTTAATAAAAATACTGCTATGCCCTCAATCCAGGATACACCCTACATAAGCAAGAATGAAGGACAGGAAAATCTCATGTGTAGGAAGACAGGAGAGCCTGATAGACAGATGAGGGGAGTCAGGAGAAGAAAAGACAGAACATGACTTAAAGGACAAATGGTAATAGATAGGGCTATAGTCCAGAAAGTACTAAATTTAAATTACAGGCTGGAAACATTAAAAATGTTCACAAAAAGAATAAAAACCTCTAACTCCACGGTATAGCTGGCATACAAATTCCAGAATTCATGCTACCAGCATGCCATTTGTTAGTGTCAAAACCCAAACATAGCTTTTATTTTCTTTTCCACCTTTCTTAATAGAGAAATAAAAAACATACATTTGTCCTAGTTTTCTAGTCAGTGGTACTACTTATATATTTCAGGCTTTTGAATCAAATTTACCTCAACCAAAACCCACCTCATTCTATCTGTTCCCAAGATTTGTGAAATAAAACGGAGCCAACAAAACATTAAATATTGTGGTTTAAAATATGTAAATATTGCCAATATTTATTTTACATCATTTTAGACATGCTTTATAAGTTCTTCCAGGAAAGTCTGAAGTAGATATAAGAATCTTCTAAACAGATTTCCATTTATTTTCAAATGAAAAAACATGTCAGCAATGCTGCTGCAGCACAGTTCAACTTTTACTCTCACAGAGACTTAATCGAAAAACTTCCTCTGACTTCACTGAGTTCTGATTTCAGGCTTGGTAATACATTCCATTACAGACCCAAGCTTTTTTACCTACTGCATTCATTCTCTCTTCTTTGGTGCTTCACTTACACTAGAAATTCAAGACACTCTGATATGTTACTTATGCTTATGAAATTAACCCCTCCATAAATTAAGCTCTCCTCACTACATTTTTCTAGGCACACAATGCAAGGCTTTAATACATAGGAATAAATGAGAATACTAATTCAAACTGACTTACTGCCCTGCATTTGCTTCTTATCTTTACAGGTTCCTATGAAAAAATAACTTAGAATTTCACTCCAATTAAGCTTACCTGAATTCAAGAAGCATTATCTTTCTAATAGCAAACCTAAAAAGGAAAGAGTAATGAATTAACACAGGTAAGAAAGCCTCCCACACACATCCCAGCTGCACAGAAAACAGCTGTGTTTTCCCTTATTTTGTTATATAACAGAACCTGTTGAAACACCTAGGAATTATTTTTGCTCCCCCCTCCATTTCCATGCAAGAGCACTTGAATGCAGAAGTAACTGTTGCAACACCATGGAAGCTAAAGTTAATGCAGGTTCATTAAGCAATCAAATTCATGTTAACAAAGAAAAAAAAAAATCAAAAAACAAACAAAAAAAAAACAACCCCAAAACATGATGAAAGGAAAACTATCTAGATCTTTTAAATATGAAGACACTGCTTCCAGCAGCCTTGAAAACACAAATTGCTAGAAGCCAACTGTCTTCTGGAAAACCACAACTATGTATTTCATCAGTTCATAATGGCACCTCTTCTCACTGACTGGAAATTGAAGCTTACTCTGATCCTGTATGGCAATTCTTAGACTACTTTCATAAAGGAATCATAAAGATAATTCCCTCCAGATCCCAAACTTCTCCAGAAAAGCTCCAAATAGCTACAGTTACAACTCTTTTCTGTACACGCAGCTATAGAATGCAATTAATCTCGAACTCTTCATCTCCACCATCTAACATCATATTTCACTGAAGTAAGACTTGCCCTTTACAAACCAGGTAACAATAACTAGTGAAAAAGCAAAGAGCTAGAGGCAGCACACTCCTCAAGTGTTTTTTTTTAGTTTACACACCTTAGTGACAAAAGAAGGGGTCAGCCTTCTGTAACCATCACAACAAAACCAATATAAGCCTCAGCAGACTACCAGAAAAAGGAACCAAACAATATTATGTCCAACCATCAGATTTATGAGCTCAATACCTTTCTTTTTGCCTTATTCAGACTTTGAAGTACCATAACAATTAAATGACTCACATGCACCGGAATAATTTTCATCTGCTTTCAACATGTTAATGCATTTTGAAATTCTACAGAACATTAGAAACCACTTCAATATACACAATGTTGGAATACTTGTCTGCAAGTGAAAGTGACTAGTGCACTTACTTGGACCTGACAATTTCTTTTGTATACACATCTTCAACAACCTATGGGAAAGAATATTTTAAAAGAGTAGTTAAGAATTTTATAGACTTCAAGTGATTACAGTGTATTAAGACACCTTATGCACTGAAAGCTACTCTAAATTATTTACTCTCTGCTCACTGCTATTTGACCAGAAGTGTTGTAACAATTATGTCTCATCTCTGAAGAGTCCAGAAGCTTCACAGATACATTCTCACAAAAAAGGTGAACCAACTTGAGGATAAGCACATGACAGAGAACTGACTGGACCTTCATTCGAGTTATTCTGAAGGAATAATTGACATCTTACTGAGATTTTTATAGAAAAGTCAAACAGATAAGCAAATTCTTTTATTGTCAATCTTTGGCTTACTGCTGAATTTAAAGAATAGTCTTTTAGAGTAAAGCCTGCATCAACTCTGTCACCTCTTGTCACTCTTTCTTTTAACTGACATTTAACTACATCCAGACATTTTTACCTAGTTTTTCCAGCAGGACTGAAAGAATCTACACTATCCGTTGCAACAGGCCCACTCTCACATCAGATGACACAGAGATGCAGTTCAACTGCTTATGTACATCCTAGTTCTAACAATAACAGAAAACACTATCACAGATACTTCAAAGAGGGCAAGTAAACTGAAACTGGAAAGGCAAATTTAGCGAAATATTCACAAGGAAAGAAATCAGATATTCAAGAACCCCACACTACAGAAAAACAAATGCATCATGACAAATTTTTGACATTCAAAACACACATATCCATCAGAACAGTAAGCTGTCTGATCAAAGCTCTCTCAAGAAGCTTTTAGAAAGAAGCACACAGCTCAATAATACCTGCATCTTTCTTCCTTGATTTCTAAGAGTAGCCCCTCCTTTAACGTCTTTTAACTGTAAAGAAGATGCTCAAAAATCGTTCACTCTTGTAAGTTCTTTACCAAAATAAACTAAACAAATAGCAGGCAGAAGTGCATTGTTATAGCACACCGCACACCTTCATAACACTGCCCACATTTATAAACTACAAATACATTAAAAAATTACAGAGCGTTAATCAGCTGCTGGGCTTCCAAGCAGTCTGCTATACTCTTATATAAAACAAGCACCACTGGGGGCTGGCACATCAGAAAATGGTTGATCCTCATTCTTTTACACCCCAACACAATACCAGTACAAGTATTTACCTTTGAATCAAAAGGCAATTTTTTCTTCAAATGTGGAGCCCAGTATTTATTTGCTAACTGTATGGGGATAAGAACAACAACAAGAAAAGGTTAAATATATATGTTTTCAGTTCCACTGATATAATATAAAACATCCCATCCCAAGCTTTAATTCACTAGAACCACACTTAATTTCAGCTTATGGTAATGACAGGTACCAAAATTATGCTTTCCAACAGCAAGGCTTTCAATCATTTAAGGTTTTATTCCTAAACGTTTTTCTAACAGAGGTGTGATTCTCTGTAAAAAATCCAGCTGCACAGGCTGCTGTATAATAGGGTTATAATAGGTTTAGAAAAACCTAAGTTACTCCAAGCAAATCTCTCAAAAACGTGCCATGATCTTTCAGGGACAGCAACCCCCCGACTGCACACGATTACTCTCCCACTGCAGAACTTCACAAAGAACTACAGGCTATAGATAACGGTTTAATACCTTAAGAGTACGTGCTGTAGCCACCACTTCAAAACTCCCGAGCTATGGTGGCAAGAGCTTCCTAACCCACTTTACTCAACCTGTTTTGGTTGAAGAGGAAGGAAAGCAGCATTTCCAGCACAAAACCAATAAAATAAAATTAAACACTTAAAGAAAACCACTTAAACTATTCAGCTACAGGGAACTATAAGTAACTGCTCCAATATAACAACAAATCTGATATATTCTATAGTACTGCTCTGGTGAATTTCTCTATAGTCAGGAAACGCCAGGGGCACACACCGTTTCCTACGTAACGCAGGCGCTAAATCTCTTTTTCCTTACTCCAAAAGGCTCTTCCCCTACCACCGACGTGCCGCAAGCACTATTAAACACCGGGCGCAGCCGCGACCGAAGCGGCCTTGCCAGCACTCGGCTCCACCAGCGGGAGCCGCGGCCCGCAGATCCCCATGAGTCCCACCTGGGTCACGTACTCCGCGTTGATCTGCGACACAGTGGGAGCCACGATCTTCTTCGGCGGGGCCGAGGACGCGGACGCCGACGCCGCCATGGCGCCGCCGGTACGCGCCCCTCCGCT
>JAOEHX010059366.1:7025-40706 GCA_025448015.1 Bolborhynchus lineola
TTTTGTCTGGCTTCTGGTAAGTTCTGAATAATCATAATTCATTTGCAGATCACAAAAAAAATCCCCTTTGTTTTCATGGTCACAGAGAAATCTTTGATCAAAAAGGACAAAGTATTATTTTGACAGGATGGACTATAGCAAGTCTATGCAATTCCATCACCAATTCCTCAATAGTCAGAGTACACACAGATATTGCATCACTCCAGCCAGAGATTTTAAACTTAGATACATTCTCTCAGAGACTGATACATTTTGACTTCAAAAGGAGCTGAATCAGGCTTCTAATATTGCCACTGCTTGACTAGAGAGCTTTGGTGATGTGATTAGAATGGAGAGGGTGAGCTATAATTTAAGTGACTACAGCAGCAGAGAGCATATTCCCTTTCACAACTCAACTGCTACAATAACCCTGGTTTGGTATCTGGCTTCTTGACGAGCTTCACCCAAGAAGGTAAGCTGCCACTGGTCACCCCACACGGGAGGCTGGGAACTGACATTCTGGACTCTCCTGTCACTGTGGGTATTTTCAGTTTCCTCTGCTTCTAATAAATTCACATATTCTGCTCTGAATGAATCCAGTGCAAGTTTATAACATTCTGTAACTAGAGTTCGAGACAAAACTGTTTAAATTACCTCGAACCCAAAACTACCACAACTCTTCCATCATGTAGGCATCCTAGCTTGCAAAAGAAAGCAAGGTCTATTAAGATCGCTCTGTGTGCTATATAAGCTTTATCTGCTATAAAAAGGCAAATGACCCTTGCCAACCTCAAAACAGCTTATTTTCTTAAATCAAAAAAACCAGGAAAAGCCATGGTAAAAATTCTTACCTTCAAGAGGTCGATTTCTTTAATGCAATCTTGCCTTGCCTTGGCATCCATCATTTCAAAAATCTTCAAAGACAAAAAAAGGGGAAAAGAAAAAAAGAAAAAGTCATTTTGTATTTGAAGAACTGGCCTTTCCTCCCCCAATTTGTATATTTTCTGCTGCAATCAGTATTCACATGATCCCCAGATCAAAGAAAGATCAGTGTTTTATTTTGCAACCACTAAAGGCCTAGCAATAGGGAAAAATTAATTGTAGAACCTGTAGACAGTATTCTCAGCAGCACAAAAACCCAAAAAATTTGTTGTTGTGATTGTCAAAACATCATGTAGTTCCTATTAATTCCACATGGTAAAGAAAAGATGAAAAAGTTTACTTTTTTCTTTTCAGAGCTAAAGCTTGCACTGATTTCTCTGCAATAATTAATGATAATATGGGGCATTAATATTCATTCTGAAGTAATCAAGTGAGCTAGTCACTAGAAATATGAGTTTAAAGGATCTGTTTAAGGATTAAAGGCAAATTCCTTCAAACAAAATGCTGTTCTGAACACTGCACAATACTTAAACCAAGTTGCAGATCTATATGGCTTGCATGAAAGTTGTCAGAAATCCTTTTAACACTCCATCAGCAAGCGCAGGCATTTTTCATTCTTGTGCTCTCATGATCTACCTGGATGAGATGGCAGCCCCCTACCTGCATGAGGACAGCCATTAGGGCCTCATTCCTTCACACATACTGGACTCTAATTTAGCGAATCCTCTTCATAAAGTAAAAAGTGAAATAAAAAAAAAATAAATAAGTTGTACCACTCCTTCATAGTTTCGATTTAAAAACATAAACCCACTCAAAGATGATGCGGGACAGAGACCATGAGGTGCAAACAGACAGCTCAAAGCTGAAGCAGGGTCCCATATAGGACATACAGGCTGTATGGAGAAAACCACCACAGGAATGGAGCAAACAGGCAAACAGTGGGACCACTTGGCCTCTTATATCCAGATTTAAGCTGAGCACCATGAAACTAACCTGACTTTATCACTATCTGCAAACTGCTTTGAGACCTCCGGAAGCATTATTCCTTATTCCTTATCATGAAAAAAGTAATAAAAAACCCCAACCAAATGAACTTCTAAAACTCAACTGAATAAAATAAGAAAGCAAAACATTGGGGTTTTTAAATATAAAAATATCAAGCCAGATCATCCAGTGCTCCCAAACCTTAAACTCTCAATTTATAAAGCATTTTATTGCATTACGGCTGACAAAAGAATATTGAAAGATGTTTCCAACTCAAAGCAATCCGTGTAGATACTTAAAACATTCTCATTCTACTTGCTAAACAGTAAGACTATGAACTTCAGATGCTCACCTGAACTTTCTTTAATGCCACAGGTTTTCTGTCTAGAAGACAAGTTGCTTTGTAAACTTCGCTGAATTGTCCTCGTCCAATCTTCTTCTCTATCTGAAAATCTGCCAATGTGCAGCGATATGGGTACGATGTTAAATGTCTCTGTGCAAGATAAAACAAATTAAATCAATAAACTAGAAAAAGTGATATAAAAACCTGAACTAGCATTTCCAAAGTCTCCCTTATGACCACAAAGTAGTGGTTTCTGTGACAAAGCATATTCAGGAGAATAAATTCCTTACAGTAAAGACTGCCCAACAAGAAAGACAAAGAAATTTGATGTACAATGGATAATGGAGTGGTCTGGCTTTCCTTTTCCACCTTCAATTTCTTTGCCTGCTTCAGACAATACCGTACCAGAGCAGTTGCAGTAGTGAAACACAGCACCTACCTCCAAGTGTGCACAGAGTAACAGCAGGGACTTAAGCAAAAATATTACCCCAAGCATAAAACTAGTAACAAGTACACAAAAGAAACTGGGGGGAGAGCATCCAAGGGATGCAGCTACCGTTTGCTGCTGGATCCTCAGCAGACATCCCAGCACAAGACTCCAGGGAAGGCAAGCCAAGAGGGCTGGATGTTTTAAGGAGATTACTATTCCTACCCCTGTCATTTCCTGACACAGACAGATGGAGATGGAAGCATTTAAAATGCAGGTAAAGCTTTCAGTTTCAGTCCAACATCTTTTGCCGGCACTACACACAAGAGAGTGAGGATCTATTACAGTGCATATTTAAGTAAGTTTGGGCTGCTCTTCTTTGCAACAGAAATAAAAATTACTACTATTCAACAAACAATAAAAAGTATCAATCAAGTATTTGAAAAAGCTTCCAGATTTCCAGGTGTCCCTGCAGCTCTGACCCACACTCACAGTTATTTGGCAGAGGTTTTGCAAACAAAGTTGTAAAATTCAATGTTTTTTAGAAAAGTCACCAATAAAGTCCCTAAATAGTAATTTCTTACCCACAAACTGCATCAGTCAACCAAGACATGCTATTTTGAAAACTGTCACCTCTATTGCATTTTTATCACAGCAAACACAGGAGAAATGCCCACAATTCAAGCTCCTCTACCACAGGCATCAAGAAAAATGATTATTTTTATAAATGCTGAGGATACAGCGATGAAACATAAATCACAAACCAGACAGCAGAAAGATTATCAGGTCTTTTCGCTATCACCTTCCCCCTCACCTCTGGCAGCAAAAGGCTGTTTCTGGAGCCTGCCCTGCACTTCCACACCATTGCCCTGCGCCCTTGAGAACTTCCTAAGGACAAAGCTCAGCAGTTATGAAAAGAGAGGACTGTTGCTAAACTGAGAAGTTTATGGACTCCAGAAGAGACGAAAATGCAACACCACACTGTCCAGCCAATGCCTGCTAATTCAAGTAGGCACATAACTCCAGGCCATTGTGCTCATCAGCTTTCCCAGTTTAAGCTCCCTAAAAGAGCAAACCTGCTCCTTTTCAGATGAAACACCGATCTGACTAATTACTTGTGAAATGCCAAGGCCATAGGTAATTTTTTCTATCACCATAAGCATTTAAGTATTTCATACCATGAGAAATGGTTTTAACTATTCTAGGCTAAAGATGTCACAGTAAAAAGTTTAATTCATGCACAATAACCTACACAAATAAGAGGGGTGCATGAGAATTCACAGTTATTCACAAAGGTGAATCACAGAAATAGGAAGCTCATTTCATCAAGTGCTTCCTTTCAAGAGATCAGGGAGTTTCCCTCTCAAGATTGCCTCAGTCTCCTCTATACTGTGAAAGAAGCCCCATTACCCACTTTACTGTACAGCCACCACTGCCATAAAATTTGTGTAGGTGAGTCTCAGTACTTGGGCTGTGCTTGAAGTTACACTGCATTTACAAGCTATAAAAATACAGTAAACTAAAAATTAAGCTGAAGATTCAGGATTTGTTCCTCTAAGCTTTGCAATGTATACTTAACAATAAGACAGGAGTATCCTGTCACTGATGAGGAAAAGGGAGCCAATGGGTCATCAGATAAATAGCAGAATGTTAAGATAATGTTACTTCATTATTTGCACACATTCCCCTTTAGGTAACTAATTCATCAGCAAAGCAAGGCAACATGGGATGAAATCAGACATGCAAATATTCAAAGGAATCAACCCCTGCAGCTTTCTTAGTTTAGATATCACCAGAAGAATGCCTGATCCCAAGGATGTGTTCAACTTGACTGGTAACTCACATCTCCATTTCCCAACTTTTTTTACACAAGAGCTTCTAAGCAAAAGAACTGAGCTGTCCGGTCGGCCTTACCCAGGCAAAACGAAGGTGTCAGTACATAGGATTACAGAACACTTATTCCTAATTAAAATACTGTCAGGAATCAATGCATTTCCTTAACTGTGAACGCGTGCCTCCTGAGCCAGCTCTTCTTCAGTCGTAGGACCATTTGAGCAAGTTTCTCCAACTTGGAGTTAACGTTCACAATAAAGGCAGCAGTTTTAATGAGATTTTACAAAGCAACTACCATAAAACTTTCTTTTAGAAGAAGACATCCATGCTGCTGTTAAGGATGGTATCCATTTGCCCTTCATAGATCATTAAATTGTGCGTTAAACTAAGAGTGTTTAAGTGTAAATTAATATTTTAAGCATGTGCCAAGCAGTATCTGGCAACTTCCTAACCTGAAAATATAAATAAATGTTAGGAAGTGACAGGGTGTATGTGTGTGTCCTAACCACTTTCACATGGATAGCACATAAAGTCTGCTTGCCATGCTCGAGTTAATGCTGGGTGATGACTGGACACCTTAGCTGATATGTTCTGGCATCCTCCAGGACTACAGCTGCATATTTACATATGCAATGACCTAGATTTGCATTTGCTATCACAACCTATCAGCCCTAATTAAAGTAATGGAGCTGGGAGCTTTCATACAGGCTGGAAGATGTTTGATTTCAGTATAAACCAGAGAGCAAGCTCAGGTTAGACCAAACCATGCCAGAAAGCTCCCTATGGATTAGAGCAGTCCATCTCCCCATACGTCTCTTTAAGCTTAACCTTCTCTTATGTTTTGCTGTACTTAAACATAAGAGGCAGTGCTTCTAAATACTGTCACAAGGTCAAGAATACCCAAGAAATATCTGCCTTCTCCGAGTACCATCCCTTTAGCCCAGCCTTGCACACATTTCATGTATTTCACGACTTTTTCCAAGTCCTTCCACATTTAACACTACGATTTTTCATAAACCTCTCAAAGAACCCATTTTTTCAAATACACCACGATCTTTATGTTTTCAATCTGAGTTTTCAGATACAAATTGTGTGTGAAATTACATACCACCATCATCTTCAAACCTGTTCATCAAAAACAGATTCCACATTTTCAGGACAGGTTCAGGTTTGGTGAAGGGTTCAGGTCTGTGTGAATACAGTAAAACCAAGCTACTGTCTCTGCAGAAGAGTTTTCTAGGTTGATAGAGTTTGAGTTGAAAAAAAGAGAAATAAAAAAAGGGAAAGAAAAAAAAAAAACCCAACCAATTAAAAAAGAAAAAACCAACCCTATCCAAGCACTGGATCTCTAAAGGCACTTTGAAAACTGGGCTGTTTGTGCATTTCTGCTCCCAGGGCAGCTGTAGGAAGAGGACAGTCTGGGAAGAACTGGTTTTGAGACAAAGGCTGTTCTTTTTGTCCATACAATTAAGTCTCATTCTTCTACTACTCCACTACAAAAAGCTGAAGATAAAAGTAAATTAATTCCTTATTCAAATAAAGAGGCTATTCATTTTTACAAAAAAAGGCAGATATTATCCCAAAAACAAGCTATTACAAACAACATCTCTGGCACACATCTTGTCTTTGAGATGTAAGCACTGAAGCAAGAGCAAAACTTTCAAAGCTGGCAGAGTAACGCCACGTGAAGCCCCCGTCACAACACTTACACAAGTTTGCTACAATTTTTGGCCTCCAATTTTGAGGTGCTACAGGATTTTCTGCAAAACGGAATCAGTAAGGTGACAGGATGTACTTCCTACTTCCACGCTGCCAGGGATGTTTGCCACAGTGCTACCAAAGGGGCCTGACCATAGGTAACCAACTCTCTGAGCCAACAGGAAAACAAACAGGTCAAAACATAGAGCTGGACATTTGATACAGTTTCCTCCTTGTCCTCCATACACTGCTATAACCACATGCAGGTAGGACAGCTACATCATACCTCAACACAGGTTCTGTATTATTTTAAATGAGTAGTTGTACAGCCCAGAATTTTGGGTAAAGAAGAATAAGGCCTTTTCTGTTGGCAGATTTTCAATCTCCAGAGCAATTCATGTGTGGCCAATAAATTTATTTCTTTGTAATTAATTAAAAGCTGAGGAAAACCTGAACAATCCTGAGAAAACTGTCCAGTAGTCTCCAACTCAATGTTGTAGCAAAGGAGCGTACTGAGGGACAAAACCACCACTAACACACGGACATGCCGCAGAGCAACGCCTCTGTGTGACTGCTTCTCCCAGCAGCACAGGAAAAAGAGTCTGAGCTGAAAAAAGGGGAATGTTCACTGCTAATTATACAATATACAAACCCAGGGTGCTAATATTAATTAACAATAAAGTCAGTTGTTCTATTGCTGTCTGATTGGCACACAGGAAACCAGCACTAGTCATCAGTCTCCACAAATGGTCACGAGATGTTTAGTTTATAATCAACCTAAAAATCGTTAAAGATTGGGTAACCAACAGTTAAAAAGTCAGACTCTACAATCTTTAGATGCCAGTAAAAGCATCTTTCCTGTAGAGCCATGAAATGAAATATTCCTTAGAAGAGTAAAAACACACTCGCCCAATTAATTTTCTGAAATCTCATTAAAAAATTTAGCCTGACTAAGTCATACACTTCTGACCTGAATTTTAATTATCTTTACGCTGGATAGAAGGCTTTTTCTGATATTTGCAATGCATCATTAATTTTAAAGGAATTGTTTCCTTGCTTCTAAAGTGCATACTTCATCTGAATGACATTTACCATAAACTAATTTCACCTTTAAAAGACATCTGCGATAGTAGATGGAGAAGCTTCAGCCCCTCCAGTTGAGCACACATACATTATAAGCAATGATTTACTATCAACATCAGTGCTTCAAACCTCTTTATGATGTCCAAAATGATACACCCATCTCCTTTCAATAATGCCTACCTGAAAATAATTTTGCATACTTTGAGGTTGAAATTCCAGCATGAATTTATGAGAATACATTAGAACAGACTGATTAAGAACTTCAAGCTCCCAAAAGAGGAGGAAACTTTTAAAATATGGATTATCCTTCAAACAGGTAGTCAAGTAATTACTGAAGGATACATCACGTTTTTCAATTTGCGGCTTCAAAACTTGACTACACAGTCATAAAATATCCTCAACCTGACCTGGTCCCTAGAATTTGAAGTTTGCTGAAGAACTTGCCTTGAATCTCAAAGTTTTAACATCCCTATCAGATGTCTGCACTAGCTTATGACAAGGAAAAAGAGAAATGCCAGCTTGCAAATAGTAGACCCAAGGTGAAATTCATAAAGAAATCAGTATTGGCATAACAATATCCTAAGCATTTCAGAAACAAACTGAGAGCCTTTGCTGCAAGATGACCAGTTCAAATCTACCTGCAACTCACAGACCAAAATGAAACTACCATGAGCAGCTCTGCTAAGCTGCATGAGTATATAAAAGAGTTGTTTAAAAGTGAGTTACTTAGTATGAAAACTAAGTAAAAAAATCATAGCTCATATTTTTATATCACTGATTTACTTCTAAATAACTTTTACTGCTTATTGCTATAAACACTAAGTAACCTAGAGACTTAAATAACTGACATTTTCACTCTGGAACATAACTAGAAACTCTTCTGCCTCTTGCTGACAAACTTCATCAGGGTAATGCTGGGCAGGCAGGAGAGCCAGAAGCAAACCCTGTGATTTTATCGGTCCTTTTATATTTATATATTGACTTACTGCAGAAAATGTCTAAATGTGAAGCATTACTCAAGTGTGTCATCTTATTACTATAGTAAAGACAGAAAAGTCAGATATGCTCATAGCTCTAACTAGCTGTAAAACAAAAATAACACCTGTCAGATGGAAGAAAACTCCCCTCATCCAAGACTCTACAAGCTCAAGTTCTGTTTTGACACTAAGGCTTTAATCCCTGCCATTCATGGCATTTCTGTTGAGACAAGTCTGGTCAATTTTTCCTTCTCAACCATCTCTCTTCCACAAGCTATTACATAGCATCTCTGCATTATTTAAATCTTTAGAAGAAAGAAATTATGTAATTTTTTGATTCTTCCAGGTAAAAGGTACCAGAAATGGAGAACTATATATAATTATGTTCCTTCAAAATGGAAAATCAGAAGTCAGTAATAAGCAATCATAGGGTGGCATCAGTGCCAGGCAGCCTGGCCTCTAAACAGTACATCCTTTGACAATTTTTAAACCGAGTTTGCTGAGGAGACACGTTTTGTGCAGCTCTCTGGCAGACTGAGGATTTTTGTTACTCAGCTTCCTTAAAAAAGGATTTTAACAACAAAACCAAAGAAATTCTTTCTGCAATCCTATTTCTAAACGAGATCATCCTCAGAGCAGTTAATATACTCGGAGATCTCCATTAACAACTTGGGTATTAAGAGAGTTGAAGGAAGGTTTCACTGAACAATGACCATAGAGCAAGATGAGCCCACTCTGTCTCAGCATAGCAGCAGAACACAGATTATTAGCTACTAATTACACTTAACTATGTCATTACAAATTCTAACATGTGCTCCAAGATGCCATGAGTGTATCTGCTGCACAGGAACACTTCCTAATCTTGTTCATGAAATAATTACAGGGGCTCTATCCTGCCAAATGAGGCAGTAATTAACCCTAATTGCTCGAAATGCAACTGGCTAATTCTAGGAGATTAATCAAGGGGATTCAATTATTATTAAATGACTTAATATGACAAATTGCTACATTAGGAGAGGGGGGCTTTGCTCCATACGACGTTACTTTCCCAGCAGTGCTGCGCAAGATACATTCATCGTTGTACTCCATGTGTAGGCAACTTATGGCTTTTGCAAATCTTACATTGTTTGCATCCAGCTTTTCCAACAACAACTTCTTGGTCAAGGAGGAGTGGGCATTTGGAATGACAAACAGACACCCATGCTCCCCTCCCCAGGGTGATTTTACACCACAGTTGCAATATCCTTCTTTCTGACAGTTTTTCTATGATGCTTTTTAGTTACTCCTTAAAATGCATATAGGTAAAACCCAATTGCTCTGATCAATGGACAAAATGGTCTATAAAAGGCAAGCAGACACAGGTTTCACGATTCCAGTGAAGGTACCACTATTACTTTGAATGCAGGTCTAACCCTAGTTTTAGCCCACTTCTGCAGGAAGGCAGGGAAGGGAGATAAATATGAGCCACAGTAGTGAAACTTGATAATAGTACAGACAAAATACATTGTGGGAGAGATTCCAGAGACACACAGGAAATGAAGCCAGAGAGCCTGCAGTTTTGTGTAGGATGAACTTTTTCTTGTATTTGGTAATTACCTCTTCAGCATTTATTATTAAACTATAAAAGGAGATAAAATGCATTTATTCAGTTACACAATCAACTGCTTTTCTTTGGCCTTTTCTTCAAAGCACCAGAGAGGAAAAAGCCAACATAGAACATGTTTTTATAAGATGATTTAAAGACTTGCTTTAAGCAAAATTCAAGCTATTTCCTTTTTCTCTTATTATCATCAAAAAAACTGGATTCAGGAAACTCTGGCAGGCTGGCAGAAGACCAAACTGGATATACCCTAAAAGTGCTCTAACTGCACTATAAACAAAAGAGGAAAAAAAGAAGGCTAAATGCTAAGTAATCTACAGACCTTTATAAAAGGAATGGAAGAGAATACAAAAGGAGAAAGACTAAAGAGACATGTACTTACCTGAGGATCATGCTGGAACTCCTGCCCTGGCAGCTTGCAAAGAGGGTTGTTCTGGTCCCCTAGATGATGTGGATGGTTATGCTGCCCCTCCATGGTATCATGCCAAACTCTGCCTCACAGTTCTGCTGGAGTTAAAAGAAAGGGGAGAGAGAAGTCTCATCACTGTCCACCCAGCACTGAAAGCCTCAACAAGTCAAAGCTACCACTGCTGTCCCCAGATTACAAACCAAAACCACAAACATTACTGGTATCATTTCACAATAAGGAAATTAGCAGAAAATGGGTTTACTTGGTCAGCGGTATGTTATCTATGAAAGATATCACTTTTGTCAACTGTACAGTGGCAGGCATTACCTCTCCTAGAATTGCTGAATGGAGATGATCCCCAGTTGTACCAGGCACTCAGTGCATAACTCAAGAAAGGTTAGCGCATTTCTGTATGTAAAACAAGTGACAAAAAGTCCCACCAGACCAGCTGCACCTTTCTTTGGCCAAAGACAACCTAAATGCATAGCTTTACCCACATCCTTTCTTCTGCACTCTGAAACTGAAAGTGGCCACACAGGCCGGTGAGCCACAGGAAGCAGTGGCTACAAACCATGTTAGCTTCAGTGAGATCAAAGTATTATTCTAGGAATAAACAAACAAACAAGGGAAATTTCCATGAATTACTTTGTACCACTTTTACCTACAGCAATTACTAAGCACAGCTGTCCAGCAGAATGCCCTACAAAAAACCCCAAAATTAAAAGGATGTGGTGTTGGAGTACAGAATCTAATAGAAGTCATCAGATACAGAGCTTAGTGTAAGGAGGTGAAAATAAATTCACCATCTCAAATTATCCCTCACCCTGCAGAGACCAATTCAGTCGCCCCTCCCTCCCTAAAGTGTAAAAATCTCCTTTCTGAAGTTCTGAGCCACAACAAACAAAACTGAACCTTCATTTATGCTGGCAGCACAGCTGATGGAGAGCTGTGAAATCCAACACTTGCAACACAGAACTTCCACACAGCTCCCCTTTGTTTACCTTGAATCAAATTATTTCACAATACACTGAGATTAGTTTCATTTTGAGCAGTATTATAAAGCAAATATATACAAACAAACAAATATATAAAAACTTGTGAGCAACAGGAAGGAGGAAGAGACATCAGAACTTGGGTGAGAAGGCTCAAAAAAGAAGTTCTCATCGATCCTAACACAAATCAATCAGAAGGAACTGGAAGTGTGGTAACAGATTTCCATTCTTTAGCTTTTTTTCTAAAGGAGAAATTCCCACACGCTGAATGAGGTCAAGGAACTGGCTTCCTGAACTGTCCAACAACTACCCTGCTAATTTTATCAGCTGTCCAGGGGACACCGAGAGCAGATCGCAGTGCAACTCGCTCCACTCCAGTCTGGGGTCAGGCTCAGGTCCTCAAAGTATATTTACAGCATATACAAAACATGCACAATAAATACATGAACATCCTTTCCCCACAAAGGGCTGTGTGAAGGTTTGGGGTTTATTTAATAACGCCACTCACAGCCAGTTATTCATTATCCACACGCTCTAGGTAATATGTCATTTGGAGTCACACTGTTGCCATCCTTAGCGGTGATCAAAAGCCTAATAGTGACAAGGGAAGATTTAGTGGCCAACACAAGCATTTGCAGAAACTTGCTTCAAGAGTTTTGGCAAGTATTCATTCAGTGAAAGAGCACAACCTGACCTCATTAGTGTATTAATAGTGCATGCCCGGCACTTGGGCAATGACTAACTCTTAGTTTAAAATACAAAGCTATTTTAAATATTTGGGGGAGTGGGGGAGAAAATATGATGCAGAAGAATTTCTATTGCAAGTTATGCTTGGTTCTTTTAACAGTTGTCAGTGAAATAAGCCTTTAGCTCTGGCAGATCCTTCCCAACACCAGCTACTGTAACACGTACACACACAGCATCAGGGAGAAAGATGAGAGAAGGCTGTGTTTCTTAAGCGAATGAACTTTCACTCTAACAAAGCACTCACTAGAAAAGAGTTGTGAGGGCTGGAGTACCTGCTGCACAGAACCAGGCTAACACATGGGCTGCTCTCAGTAGAAGGTTTTTAAAAGTCAATTCTATGAAACTCCAGTGGGAGAAGGATAAAATTAGTGTGAAGTGTGATTTTAAGATTCTTTCAGTATCGGGCTTTATAAGCAACCAGGTGAACACCTACAAAATAAAAACAGGTCTCTTAATATCAACATTAAGCTGTCCCATGAAAATTCTATCTTTTTTATTACTCAGGATTTGAAGAAAGGCTGTTTACTTGAAGGGAGAACACATCACATGCTCTTTCTCAGCCCACAAGATCAGAGAGCACCCTGCTATGGACCGCAGGCCACCAAAGCCCTTGCTTCTCACCACAGATCTCTAAAGGGATTCAGAAACTTCACATTTACAGCCTCCAGATAAAACGCATGTCCAGGCAGTGCCATGTGAAATATCTGTGGTCTGACACTGATCAAATATTATGTCTATCACATCCTGCCTTCAGAAAGGACTAAAGCTCAAAAAGAAAAAGGGAGTTATTTCTGAAGACGAGAACATGACTCATCTGATCACACACAAATCTGAGACATTCCTAAGAGAACCATAACTTCCCATCTGTCACAAGGAAACTCAAGATACAACTACTTTTACCATAAGGGATCAGACAACGGGAAGGCAATTGACGGTGCAGGGCAGTCTGGCTGCCACCAGCGTGTACAGGAACGTATTAGGTGGAGTATTTGGGTCTGGTCACTGTTTGTTTAAAGCACTACAGCTGGAAGCAAAGGAAGAAGACCTAAATATCAGCTTTGAAAAGAGATACGGCACAGCTCACATGACACCAGCCCCGAGCCCTGACACCTACAGGACAGCGTGTCCTGCTGGAAGCCGTCAGCTCGGCTATTCTGGGCTACTGGCAAGCACACACTATAGGTAGACTGGAAGGGGGATCCCCAGGAAAGGGCTTCATGGAGGGTCTGGAAGTAACAGCCAGTGCCACAAAGGCACTTTATGATGCCAAAAAGGGTACACAAATTGCACAGAATCATAGTTCTAGAAAATTTTACTGTGTTTTTGAGATTCTCTTTTAAAAGGTCTAACTACTGAATCAATATATTGGTTTAAATTAAAATTTAATTACAATTTACATTATACTTTTAGACAAAAAAAATGTTGAGCAAAGAACATGACACATAACACTAGGGACTTTCATCCCTATTCCAAGTACCTGCACTCTCCTGAGGAAGCTACCATGGCTTGAGCTACATATCACTAATACTGAAGATAGAGTGCACTTTATCCTCTTGTCCAGATAACTGATAAAGATATTACACAGAACCAGGCCCAGTACTGAGCCCTGAGGAACACCACTTGTGACCTGCTGCCAACTGCACTGAACTCCACCCGCCACTACTCTTTATGCTGGTTAGAGCAGAGCTGGCTCAGACCGCTGAGCAAACCCATAAATACATCAGAAATGTTTGAATCTGTTCAGGCACCCCATACTCTATCACTCCACTCAGGCTACACTGCCTGTACATTTAAGTTCTCAAGGAATGCAACAGTTACCATGAAACCCTTCCTTGTAATTAACATAAGCACCTTAATGAGATGTAGCATATCGAAGGCCACATCTTGATTCCTCTGAAAAGGAATCATCTTCTCAAAGTTACTTGAGTGAGTTCCAATCTCCCACCTCACTCAAGCTATACAGGTTAGTATAGAAGGATCTCATGCTAAGAGCAGCCATTTCTCCAGCATCATGTACATGTTTGTTAAACACACCCCAGTAGAAAGGCTGAACCATGTGACATTTCAGCTTAAATCATGTAAAGCTTCATTAACTGACAGTGATGTCAATAGGCAATGAATTTTCTTTTAATCATTTCTTAAAGTAACAAGTAACTCTTTAAATAAGTTCTTTAAGTAACACTTACTGCACCAATATCTAGAACCAGCGGTCACCATAACTAAACCAGAGCCACATCTTCCCATCTAAGTCAGTCTGACCTGAATGAGAAGGGGGAGAAAAACCTACTATCCTGGTATACTTCAGGATGTAACTCTAACAACTGGACACAACTTTAGGTGTCACTTTTTAGCTGCAGCAGTATCACTGACACAATACGGCATGAAAGAAATCAAGTAGGAAAGGAAAAAAAGCTACTCAAAACCTAGCAGTGACAATAAAACTCCAGATACAGTCTTATTTCCTTATTGTCAAAGGAGGGGGGATAAGGAGGAACAGCTGCAGACAAATAAGTGAAGATTTTTATATCTCTTTAAACAGCCAAAGACAATAGGTGGAAATTAGAGGTCTTGGAAGAAGCTCTCTTCACATTGGCATGTTCCCATTTACATTGTTCTCGCTCTGCACTCTCACTTCTCCAGTGACAGGCTTTTCAATTCCTGCTTCCAAATCTCCTACGAAGCTTTGCAGCGTCAAACATCTTCAGGCTGGGTCTTGACCACAACAGTAAATTAGAACAGTTTTAAATTGCATGCAGCATCACATATCTCCCCAGAAAGGGGATAAAAGAACAGGATCAGCATCAGTGAAAGGCCTTACAATAACAACCTAACAGCTTTCTGGAGTTACTATGAATACTCAAGTGTCTCATACACAGAAGTCCCCAACAACATGTATGGCTCAAATATCCACATATACAAAAGGCCTATACACAGTTCATAAAATCTTTTGCAGCATTTTCTACTTTTGCAGACAGATTTTCACCCTATTTTAATCCAAACTGAAGCGTTTATCTCTACCTCCAGAAAAGCTGCTTTCAGAAATATACGCTAAAAAGGAAAACAACTGATAGCAACTGGGTTCCAGTCCTGGATCAAGAAGCAGATAACCATATTTGGTTACGGGTAAATGAAGCGCATCAAGCAAGATTTCAAAGTCCTTCTGATGCAGCATTACGTCCAGGACATTTCAGCCAGGTCGTGTTAACAATGCATCACAATTTGGTTTAGTATTTTGCCACAATTTTCATCCACCAAATTCCATATTATTGGCTTGGCTGCCAACTGATGCAGTAACTTTTACAACAGCAAAAGCATCAGCAGTTCAGGTTACTTTCAAATACTGGAGTTTATGATCATTCAGCATTAGCAAAATCAATTTCCCTGGACATGTGCCATCTCTGTTACAGACACAGGCTCACATCCCTCTGCACCAACCCAAATGTACTTATTTTCATACCAAAATCAGAGGGAACTCTCATAAATACAGATTCCACTGATATTTCAACTTACTAAAATATGGGTATTCAGCTGCACAGTATAAAGTGAGACATATGTTGCCTTGGTAAAGCTATTAATTCTCTAATACAAGAAAGACACCATGACAGCAGAGAGCCACACACAGGGGCAGCTCCCATCCAACTGGATGGTGCAGGCATACAACAGTTTGCTTGTACCTGATCCACTGGGGAAACAATCTCTGAAACAATGAAAGGAAGTGAAAGACTCCCAATTGAATCAGAGGCCAACTTAAAATAAATCAGTATTTGAAAAAATGTAATTGAATGCCGTGCAGAGCTGCTTCCTTCTCCCAACAAACCTTAAGGGATAAGCTGAGAAATCTTGAAAGCAATGCACTGAGAATACCCAAGGTACAAACCTGAGGTTCAAGGTTTTGGTATCTCCACAGTTTTGCAGACAATGCAGTTACTCTCAGAATAAACAGAATAAAAATAGAAGACAGAATAAATTTAACAATGGTGAAAATGCCGAAAGCCCATGTGGGATGAGCAGCTTATTCTCTCAAACTACAACTTGAAGTGTCCCTGACTCCACAGAGGAATAACACAAAAGGAAGGAACCCAAAACATATGCAAAAACACTAAAGAAAAGACCCCATCCACACAGTCATAGTCCTCAAGCATCCTGGCACGCACTGTCACCCTTCCGCAGTACAGTTATTCCTGCAGACAGTGGCAGTATTCACAGGTAACATGGAGTTTTTACAAAGTAAGGGAAAAGAAACCTCCTCTTGCAGTCAGCTTCCATACCACAATCCAGGTTGCAATTCCTCTTTGGGTACCTAACTGTCCTTACACTTCATCCCATCCACCTGACTCCTGAATCAGTAGAAATCAAACCAAAACACAAAACCCCATCGAACCCCATGGTACCTTGGCAGGTACCTGACAGGTGGGATTCTCAGAGCAGAACAGCCCAAGGCACTTGGTAGCAAAGGCCAAGATCATTAGTTATGAGATACTCATTAAGGAGCAGAACCTCATCAGCATCTTGGCATTCAGTTTCACACACCTACTGCCCTGGGGTGCAGCTCCTCTCTAAACCAGCTTGGTTAAACAGCTGTGACCAGTCTAATAGGGTATCACCATGTGTCTCTGGATGCCTCAAACTCAACTAAAGGCCAAATTATTTGCTCCCAGATGTATAATCACTGTGACAGGACCATGCACCTCTAAAGTAGACAGCAAAGCAGAAGTTTGAGTGCTCGGTGTTACAACCATTTTCTGTACCCAACACTTTTCACGTTCCTGCAAGACACACCAGCTGCTTCCATATCCCCTGCATGCAGCTCTGCTGCTGCCCACAGCACTGCAGGAGCCAACAAACCCCAACACTCCAGCCACTGCTACACCAATCCGCAACTGTCAGGGCCACAGCAAGGGGTGGCACTGCACAGAGCAGCAGCCTTGGCAATCAGAGGCTTACAGTGAACAGCTTTGCAAATGCAGGATGAGCCACAGCGATTCCAGCTTTCCCTACTACAGCCACAAAGAAGTATACTGCACAATGAACTATGAGATTACCCACTTTTGCACCACTACCTACGGCAAAAGCGACACAACTCCATCTCAAGGAGCCTCATCATTCCCAGCTGTGGAGGCAGCTATGCCCTTCCTGGAAATGTTACAGGGCTTTTTCTGCCTCTGACCTGCTTCAATGCCCTCAAATATCATGCAAGATATATATGTATATATGCATATAGATATGCTTACATATGTATCCCTCTCATATCCTCTCACTCCGCAGGCACTTGGGAGGGGGAAGAAAGCAGCTCAGTTCAGGCACCTTGTTTAGAATGAAAATGGACAGGTCTTCCACAGTTCCAGAAACCCACGAGTTGTTTGAACAGTCAAGTAGATTACTTGAGCTACTGCACAGATGTCCATATTTTAACATATACAAAGAACCAAGATGAAGGGTGCACACAAATCAGGCTGCCAGGTCAGCTATGGATACCCACAGTGGGTGCACCGGGGGGCCAGGCTCTCCCACCTCCCAGGCTGGCAGGAGCGGTTCACTACAGCTCCTTAAACACTGGAGCAATGCAAACTCTTTTACAAAATAAGCACAGCCACATCAGTAACACTTTCTGCCTCTCTACTGCCCAATAACATTCTTCCTGTAGCTTGCTCATAAAATAAATCTGTCAGGATACTATATGAGATTACCTATATATTTAAATGATGATCTTGCCTTATGATCACATTATCGCTGTGGTTCAGGGTACATGCTGTGGGGAAGGCAGTCCAATCCTAGGAGAGTATTATTTTCGAGTGACTTTTATTGTCCATTATCTTACACCATTTCTGTCACAGCTATGATGTCTGGTAGGAATAGTTCACAACAGAAATATCTTTGTCGTTAGTATTCTCATTGCAATTTAGTCAGATCAACCTTTAAATCTCATCCATCATACTGAAGAGCTTTGGCAAAGCACGCGCAGTAATATATGCTTCCATGCAAAACCTAATTACAGGCTAGGTTAAAAAGCCTACCCCATTCCTTCTGCAGTGCAAGGTGACAGGAAATCCTGAGCTTCCCTTGGTTTCTCACTCTCCCTTTTTGCTGGTGAAGTGCATAACCCATTCATTATAGCAGACTGATTCTGTCTGGCACATGACAAACTTACTTGAACCTAACAATTAAACTTCTGACAGCATTTCCAAAAGCAGAGAGTATTTACTGTAAGTGCTTGACAATTTTTTCCTCTCTGCTCATTTCTCTCAACAGTCACCTTCTGATGACTGGAAATTACCATAAGCAAATAGCAGCCTAACATCCAAAAAACCCCTCATGTTAATGTGAAATACACACCTGCCAACGCTGAAAATAAATATGAATATGAATGTTAAAGGAGACAAGATGAGGAATGCCACTGAAATGCATGAGACAGTAGAGAATGCTGCAAAAGCACAGCTAAATAATGTAATTCAGTAAAGAATTGTTCAGAAAGAGCTGTCTACACAATGCAGAGCTGGCCAGTGGCTGCCTACAGCCATCAGCCCTGCAGAGGAAGGACCAAACCCAAGTTAGCGTATTATCTAACTTTAATCATCCTCATTGACATAAGCTCTAAAGGACAAATGAAAATCAGCAGCAATCAATTTTGCAAGCCATTAAGATCAGGAAAAATTTAAAGAGCCCTAGATCTAGTACTAAAAATAATAAAAGCATCAGTTACGAAATGCAATTAAAGGCAACAGTTGTGTTACAAAGTAAAATTCCCTCTATCAGTATTTTTAAGTACCAAGGCCCCCGGATGTGTAATTTAACTCAACTTTTATATGAGTTTCATTTAGTAGATGGGTATTTTTGAAAACTTTCAGAAGCACATCCTCATCCAAGCTTAAATAACTCCTGTTAATAGAAGCTACAAATATTCAAACTGAGATTAACCTCACTGTAAGAAAACACAAAAATACACATCTGCATTTATATAGTCCAAATTCTCCAAGTAGCTGCTGCCCAATCAAAATGCAGAAACCAAGTCACAGCCCTCAGTGAAAATCATACCTGCAATTTATAAACCCCTAAAAAAGAATGAGGATGCTTGTAACAAATCAACCACAGAGCAGAAGGATGGCATTATAACCACACCATCCATTCTACAGCTGAGAGAAGGTGCAGTGAGTGTGTGTTAAGACTTTGAGCACACCTTTTGTCAAGACTTTGTGCAATCTACATTTCAACAGCCAGCAACAGAGCGCTGGCTTCTCAAAGACTGGGAACGTTTCAGTAAAATGGCTGAAAAGCCCTAGAGCTTTTTCATACTATGTCAACAACTGATATTCATTAAACAAATGCTGTGACAGACACTGTAATTCATTGTTCCATACCTAGAAGCAAAATGACATTAAGTCAACTATTTAAAGCTCTTCAGAGCCACATCACTGTAGACGTCAATAAAACAAATGCTTCCTGCCAATAATTAAGTATCTGTGTCAAGCTTCCCACTCTCAAATCACTCTCTACATCCAGCTCAGGCCCATATGCCCGGTCTAAGCAAACCGGATTATCATCTCAAATACTCTACTCTATTTGGGGACATATCTAGGAAAATTACTTGAAACTTGCAAGGTCTGACACAATATTCTCCCTCCTTGACTGTATTACTATGCCTGAAGATGCTACCTGAGTTTATTCAATACTTCTGATAGAACATTTCATACCATTGTTACTTTCACCAGTTCTCACCACCAGCCAGGAAAGTAGGTAGCTTACTTCTAATTTTGGTTTAAAAAGGTTTAACCTGAGTTAAGCATTGGGTTTGTTGGTTTTTTCGTATGTTATAGTATTAGTTCCCTAGAACTTGGTCCCAAATGAAGACACAATTGTTTGCCAAAGTCTTCTGAATACAGTTTAGATGCCATGTAGCTCTATCTATTACAAGGGGTGATTTCACGCTACTTCTATGAAGCAGTCCCAGGATCACTGCCAAAAGTACTTGGTGATTTATAGTTACGACTAAGTAATCAATGTGGCAAGGTAAATATTCCTTTTCAGCAGCCTAACTGGACTATCCCCACCTATTTCACTGCACAGCACTCCCTAGTGCAACACTACATGTAAATATTTGCATACAGTGCTTGTGTGAGATGTAGATGAATACCAAACACATACTCACATCCAAAACTGAGGATGGATAACAGTCAGTGGCTTTCAATCTGACAATAGTTCCTTTGAAGAGAGATAATATTGTTAACACAGCACAGCAACAGGAGGCTGCGTTCTTCCCCAACTAGTTTGCACTTATGTATGTTTCAGATAAAGTAGAAGCCAGCATACTTTAATTTATATCCTTCTAGTTGCAATCTTGAGCTTTCCAAAAGTAGTCACTACATTCATTTTTATAACCTTTGAAACATCAGAAATAGACCTCTCAGGCTACTACTGGTGCTAATGAAACACATGTTAAAAATAAACACATACTAAATCTACCTGGAATGTTACTGTACTGCTTACCACGCATGCAACAACATGCTCACCTTTTAATTCATAATGCAATAAAGCTCTCAAGCCTGAAGCCAAATTATTTAAGAACATTTCTGTTATCCTTCTCAGAGTTCATTAATTTTGATGAAGGAAAGATTAAATATAGGTTAGAAATATATTCATAATGCGAATGTTCACAGAAACTGCCACATATTTTCACATCATTAAATCATAACTGAAATAAGCAACATCACACACAGCTATGAAACATGTGCTGTCTGTACCAGTAATGTCAACCTCATTACCCGGCTGGCTGCACCACCTCCTTCCCCCACCAAGGGAACAACCAGCCACTTGCCTGTAAGTAAGCAAGCTTTCTGGACTCCCAGCAGGTTAACAATCTATATGTGAAAGTTTCCACTCTCATTCAATATCTGAAGAGCCCTGGTAAAAAAAAAGAGCAAAAAATCAAGTAACAGAGAAGACTGACTGTTCCCAACCTATGGTGAAAAGATCCAACTTAAACCGATCCCTAAAATAAGGCTCTACCCCACACAACTAAGAACTTCAGCTACTTCCAGAGCTTCTTCCCACCAGGACAACTTCAGCAACCAGCCACCTCAAACAAGAGCACAGGCAAACAGACCATCTTAAGCCAGTAAGACAAAACCAGAAGTAAGATGTAAAAGTATGAAAAAGAAATTAAATGAGTTCTGCTGCCACAGCCCCAAACTCCCCACGTGCCATGTTCAGCCTGGCCTGTTCTCAGAAAGCTTAAACTTATGACCTTAAATCCTAACCAAGTTTTTATAAATGCATGTGATTAGAAACACCACCATCAGCACTAATAAATGCCTTTTTTTTTAGCACACTTCTAAGTACCTGACCAATAATAGGCAAATCTCACAGAGATACTTCTGCAATATTGCTGGAATGTCTCAAATGGTTAAGGAAAGCTTAGGCAGGCCAAAGAAAGAGAGCAAGCCCATGTCTGATGGGCTCAGAATCCATAAAACCTGCTCTAACTACTCCGCTCATGCAGCTTCTCTCTACAGCCATTAATGTGAGTCCTCATAGCCAACGTATCTGCCTCAAATACAGGGAAAAGGAACAGAGAAAGAAATGGATATCTGTATCTATATAAATATATATAGATATACGTTCACCCAACTTCAAAACATCAGAACAACAGCTTGAAGTATTTACATTTCTCATAATCATAAGCAAGAGGAAATAATGCCAAGAATTATGCAGCCCAGCCAACCTAAAGATTCATATGATTCAAATCCAAAGGCAACTTCAAAGCCACCTCATAAAACCTTACGCAAAGCTTCCAAGCAGCCAGATGCTCTCATTACAGAAAGAGCTTGTGCAGCATCTGGATCTTGCAAGTAACAGCCAAACGGAAGCAGAAACTCTTCCCCATGTAAAAAGATTTTACATTTTTCTACTTACAAAAATAGTTACATTAGAAATAGGGGTTTTTTCAGCCTCAAAATATGCTAAATAAGACTGTATTATCAATATTCCTATAATGCGTACAACAGGAACTATCTATACTAAATAGTTGGCTTCCATGTATGTTCCTGAGTACCTGGAACTAATGGCACCAGTATTCCAAGAACCACTGTACCTCTTCAGCTCATATCCACACTCTGTATCAGTATATGTGACACATCTCCATCTCCTTTCCCAGTTCTCCTTAAAGGACAAGATTCATTCAAGAGTGCCTTGCAGATCAAGGCTGTGGGGTACAACAAACCACCCCCGCTCTTTATAAAGTCTGCATAGGTACTTTTATTACTCATTCTAAAGACAGACAGGGTTAATGAAGTTCTTGAGAAAACTCTCCCCCTTCCTGGGCTAAATGCCCAAATTCTTTCAGGATTCACAAGACTTGTCTTTTTAAATTGGGTCTATTTTTTTTTCCCCCCCTTACAGAAAGGCCTGCACAGAATGTTCTGAGGAGAAACTGGGAATTATCCTTTCGAGGAAATTATAGCTCAATGTGCAAGCTCTGTGCAAGAGGCATCACATTTCACACTATATTCTGCCCTCCATGAAACAGTTTGCTATTATTCTAATAAGCGACAATATTGAAACAAACTCATTGTATCAAGTCATTAAAACCCATAAGCTTACTCATGCAAACAAAAACCTATCCTGCCCACCCTCCATTTCTTTCCCAGCCTTCCCTGACTGCCAAGACACTGCACATATCTCAGACTAATACCATGCTGTCAGAACACAAATGTGCCTATTTGAGGGAGGAGAAAAATTACACTTTACTTACCAAAACAGCAGCTCCACAGTTTCACTTCAGTTTCTTGTCTGAGCAATCTCTGCTCTACATCACACAATGTCTTTCAGACATTCCCAGCTCCACAGCAATATTCTGATCAGGGACTGAGCAGTTTCTCACCATTCGGGTACAAGAGACTGGCAAAGTGGAGAAGACTTGCCCTGCCCCGGTCTCTCCTTCCCCCTAAGACTGAGGTCCATCTCACACTTGTTTTGTTGGTACTACACAGTCCTTCAGATATTAATAAAAAAAAGCACTTGTGCCAGACAGTGTGAAAACAAAGAGTTAACAGATGTCTGCAAAGGCTTTACATTACATTTCCAAAATGCAGCATCTGTTCCATTCGCCACCAGATACCTCCTCATCAGGCACAGCCATGACGAGAAGTACTTACGGTTAAAGTGCTAATGCAATTAAAAGAAAGAAACAAAAAAGTCCAGCTGAGGCACAGGATGCAATTTAGCTTTCAGCAATCCATGAACTAAGTAAAATGTAATTTTCCAACCATCTCAAATTACCAGTTTTTGAGAGCAATTATGCAGAACACAGCTGAAAATATCTACCACGGACCAGTTCATCAGCATTCAAAGACAACTGTTAACCACCAGATACCTGCTCAAACACAAAGGTTTACAGTACTTCAAAATACGATACGACATGGTTCAATACTATTAATGCAAATTATGTTGACACCTTATTAATACCTGTGAATAACACACTACTACTCATCAACAGAAAACATTTTAAGGTCCAGCAAAATCCAAGACCTGGAAGCAGCAAACAACATAGCAAAGCAAGAGCAAAACCAGGAAAATCAACATTAAAGAGCAGTGACAGCAAAGGATCAAACCGACCTAATGTAAAACCAAGCAGCTTCAAGAGCTGGGGAGAAAATAACTGAAGAGTGATGTAGCAATTTCTCTGGAAATGAATGAACTGCTGTATTAAGTGTCCAGACTTGACTGGAGTCAAAGATGGAGTCAAACAAAGCAGGCCTGTCCTGACTCCACACTCTGCTCTAACCCCTAGACAGTATCACAACATAAATGTGGATCACCACAGTGATGGCAGCAGGATCCTGCAGGGATCTGTAGGTATTTGGAAAGCAAAAGGAGTGTGTGGGCAAGGTTTCAGCAAAAACAACAAAGCTGTTTCAGCAGCACACATTCCTGTGAGCGGACAGAGTTACCACACCACAACCAAGAGGTGCATAAAAACTGAGTCCATGTGTGGAAAAGGGGAACACACACAAGAAAAACAAGATATTTAAACAAACAGAACATTCATTAATGAATCTGCACCATCTACCAATTGCCTGACAGACAAGTTCAGATCAAACCAAGGCACAAGAGAGTTGAATCCAAGCCCCAGAAACGCAAACCCTCGGCGTAGGGAGGCAGAGGCAGGACTACACCCTCCAGTTTTAGAGGTCAAACCTGACATTTAAAACATGGGAGCTGACAAGGGAAGTAGGCTCAGCACAGCTGGTAGCACCAGCTCCATCACATGGTAACTTGCTCCCTGAAGAGCTTGCACTCTAAACCAAGCCAAAAGCCCACTTAGTAAAACGATAGTTGTCTATGGAAGAACCTGCCACGTGCTCCTTGCAAAATGTACAACCACATACTTAAAAGCACCATTATGTCATGCTGTGGTAACTACACGAAGGAAAAACTATGGACAACAGCAACTGAGGCCAGAGGGGAATTAACGCCACATTGCATACATGAACAAAAGCCACCCTGATTATTACTGCTGCCTGATGACTTATGAGTAGATAGAAATTTAAATGTAATCCTGTATAACAAATTAGAAATAGTTTCTAAAGGGAAACTATATTCCCCATATCATCTAGCTGCTTTTATCAAATTCATTAGTGCCATCTATGTCACCAAAACAATGAGCAAGCTAGCACTCAGATGTTCCAAATTTCAGATGGATAATAAAAAAGACAGCATGTGATTTCAGCAATGTCTGATAAGACTCATGATGAATGATTCATTTCAAGCTTGACTTCTTCTGGAGCACCAGATGCAAACAGGTTGTTTCAAAACACACACAACACGCGCACCTGCCAACCCAGGCTTCACTTTCTGTTAAGCTTTTCCAGCTGACCAACTTCCCACACACCTGCCAGGGGACAGATTCTCATGCCAGCCCCACAAACTCTGACATAAAGCTGGTAAAAGGCTGGGGGGCACCTCAGGGACCCACATCACGGCCATGCTGTGCAGGACAGAAGACATCAGCACAAAGCTCCCCCATGGAGCTGCCTTTAGCAAAACGTAAGACCAAATACTGCAAAAGGTGTTCCCAGATGTGAATAAAGTGACCAGAAGAGAATGGCCCAAGCAGTGCTGAGATAACTGGTTTTCAGCACCTTGTTATTAACACACTGAATGATGCTGAGGCAGTAAACATGGCTCTCCTGCTCTGAAAATAAAGCTCGTTTCCTTCATTTCCCTTTTGACATTTGTCTAATCCATCAGTACACAGACTAACGAGGGGTTTTATGGAAAAGCAAGAACAAAAATCCCACAAGCAGACAACAAACATTACACACAGTGCGATGTGCTTACAAAACAACCAACTCCAAATAAACCCTGGCTGAATCTTTGGAAACAACACACACTTCATTGAGATTGACAATGTACAGCACATTATAGCCAAAATGCTACAAAGTCTGTTTGCCCATGCAAATGAATCCTGGTTTGCCCTAGGAAGAAAGAAAAGTGCAACTGGAACTTGGCTCCTTTGGGGACTTATTCTGTCCTCAAATAGCCATCACAGATGCTGAAACCTGCTTTTGCAGCAGAAGCTTCATACATCAGCATTCGCTGGTAACAAAAGGAAAAGGAAGAGACTGCAGCGCTAGACTGTTAAGCATCTCTGGCCCTACCTACCACAGGCTTTCCAGAAAATTCCCAACAATCCCGCTATTTCCAAGAGCTACTGGCCATATGAGCAATGATGGATCCTTCCCAAACCCAGGGTTGCCACATCACCAGCAATTCTCTTGACTATGCATACCTCTCTCCCACCCTACAGCTCCGAACTTCTTCTCAATGGATAAAGCCCGATGGAAAAAGGGCATGCCCCATTGCTACACAAGGATCAGCACCACCAGGTTGCAGCGCTGCTGTAGGGTGGTAAAACAGCACCAAGAAAGGCAATTTCAAGAACAAAAGCTCCAGTGCTAGAGATGACTTTATTCTCTTTCCATAGGCCAACTGAAACCCCATAGAGTTAGAGCAGGTTTTCACTCTAAGACAGACAACTACAGTGAGAACATAAAATCAAGTCAGCCACCTACTGCAGGGTCAAATCCTCCCTTGGAGGGCTGTGTGCTCATAATACAGCAAAGTGTTTGACTCAGTCATCGGTTTCACCTCTAGACAATCAAGAACATTTAAGCACTATTTACAGTAATTTTGACTTAAATAGCTTCAAGTTGATTAAGAACCTTTTCTTCAGAGAGACCTGCTGCAAGCTTTCCTTCTCCCCACACTAGTATAATGAAAGCTAAAATAAGTCATCATAGTCACTTTGAAGAGCAAACCAGGGAGACTGAAAGAAATCCCACTAAATAAGCCACAGAGTAAGTTATTGCCTATCTGAATATACAGAGAACCAAGAGCAAACACAGGTAAAGAACCATACCCAACACTGTTTACCCTAGAATGGTAAAGTTCTTAGAACTGACAATGTTATAAATTGAGTAATTGACCCGCAAGGAAGTAAGAAACTCGAGAGAGTTAAAAATTACCCTATAAATACCATAAAGATTAACAGGTTTGTAATACCCACCCAAGAAGCGCTTACTCTAAGTAGAATGATTATGAAAACTAGGCAAGAATATTTACTACACAGTATTGACTTCAGTATATACAGACTGCCACAAAAGGCAGCACTGGTTCTTAGTATAGTGACAGCTGAAAGTCACCACTTAAGTTTCCCAACTGATTAAAGGGCAGCACAGACACAGAGTTGTGAATTATTTGCTTCTTTGAAATACATTCATAGATATTTTTTAAGCCTTTTCAAGCTCGTTTAGGGGGTTATTTTGTTCCAGTTAAATGTTTCCCAGGCTTCCCATTTTGCACAAATCTGACAGAAGAGCTAATGAAATACTGACAGCATGGAAGAATGAAAGAGGAGCTTCCATGAAGGAAAGAAGAGGGAATTTTCATGTCCACATTTGTTGATATCTATTCTATCTTGAGTCCCTGCTCCTGGAGGAAAGGAATCTTAAAATATCCACAGCTTTTCTCCCCCTCTCCTCACTGTAATGGCATGTGTCCCTCCCCGGAACCAGAACCCACCACAAACTCTCCAAGACAGGCTTGACCTTGAGAACCTTCTGATGCAAGAAACAAAATATTCCAACAACAAGAAAGCGCACTCCTTTTCAGGCCAGCAGAGACAAGTGTCCACAAGGTTAAGAGCAGGCCAGAGACTTCAACTGAAATTCCTGAAAGGAATCGTATTGATTGTACTGTGAAGTTGCGACCCATCCTGTAGGTCAACATTCCCTAATTATTGCGCCATCTGCAGTGACTTTGATCTCCAATTTCACAGTTTAAAAATCACAAGGTTAAGAAAAAAAGGTATTCTCCCAAGTAAGAGAGGACAGTTGGCTCTAAGTAAAGAAATACTGGAACTTATATTATCTATCCTGCAATATCGGAGCCAGCAGACAGTGGCTGCCTCAAGCAAGCACCATCAAGCGGCAAGTATGGACTCAACAGCTTGAGCTGTGCTACCTCCTAGCACACCAACTCTCACAGGGAGCAATCCCAACTATCCAGCTCCCATTTTCCCTGTCAGCATGGACTTAAAGCTCAGCTTCATGCACACCATGAGTTTTCAACAGGCTGGCGGATCCCTCCTGCCTTGCAGCAAGCGGGCTTCTCAAACAGCCAACAATAAAAGGAACTGGAGAACAAGATCTGCCATTGAGCTCTGCAAAAGCAAAGACTTGCAAATCCTCCCCAGGGTGTGGAGCAACACCTGCTCCGTCAGCAGGCTGGGCTGGGCACAGGGTCACAGCCCTTATCAGTTCAGTTTTTGACCCCTGAAATACTAACTAGGCGAGGTGACTATGATTCACTTGGATACAGTGCATGGAGGAAGAAGATGGCAAAAGTGTCCCCAGCATGGACAGCATAAACAGGGCTGGGGAATCCCACCCAGATCAAATACCAAAGGATGTTTTGGGCCCAAAAGGTGGGATGCTGCATTGAAATGAGACACTGAGGCCTCCCCAGGAAGGACCTTCAGCTGTCTCTGAGCGATGCTGAAATGCGTATCTGGGGATGCACCAGCCAGGCTGTTGACAGCCATTCATCTTGTACATAGCTGAGGCAGCACAAGACATTATTCCCCCCCTCTCTCCACAAAGGGGAATCTCTAGCATTGCCATACTTTATTACCCTTGATTCCTCACTTAGGCTGGTTTATTAGAGTCTTAAGCTCACTGAACTGGCACTGCCTGAAATGAGCACTCCCACACATTGCTGCTCCACCACCAGCAACACAAGACTGGAGCCATGTCCCTCCCCTAACCAGAAGGCCTGTTTCCAAATGGGGTTTCTGGAACAGCCTCAGCAGCATCTTCAGGCTCAGAAAAACAACATTTCCAGACAACTTCCAACTGATGCTACACAAACAATCCATCCACTGAATTAAAAAAAAAAAAAGCACATCATATATTATATTGAGATAAATCAGTTCAAAGGTGCAGTCACATTTTAAAGACATGGTGAACTGAAATAAGCACAGACCACTGCACCTGCCAGAGAAACCAGAACAGCTTCAGAATGAGAATTTCTCAAAATTACAACCAAACCCCAGTCAGTATTTGGATAAAATGACAGAATAAAACTGCCTTCCTCAAAAACCAATGTATTGATCTGCCAGGGTTGGTGCCAAAGGTCTATCCCAAGGCAGGGCATGGTTTGGCACCTACTCCGATTCATCCCGTGAAACACATATAGAGGTTGGAATGCACAACTGGAGACCTGAGTTACTGAAACCAAACAAACACAAAATCTTTAAGAAATGACTTGGGATTGTAATATACCTGTTAAAAAAAAGGACGGGGGAAAATAAAGGTATCAACAAAACAACCATAAGGGAAAAAGCACTATGCCAGCAGCAGCAACTTTTTCATTTCTAAAGAACAATCTTACCATCTCCTGCATTTTGTCATCAGACATGTTGAAACTATTTTAATAGGTTTTATAACTGCTGTGGTGTACTAGCTCATAGAGCAATAAAACAGCAGATCCGTTTACAATCTAAACCTAAATTCATGCAGTTCTGTGCACAAACTACATTTCTGCCATCTTGAGACCTCAGCAGGAAACGCTCAACTCTAACAAAAATCAGAACTCCTTTCACATTGGCTCTTGTTTGGACTTCATTGCCTTGGCTTTTACTGAAAACATGGGTTTGCTACATGCTGCCTTAACTGTTTCTAGTCTACCTGACTTTGTTGTGTAAAACACAGTACAAGAACAGGACAGAGAATGCTACTTCACTGGAACAGCAGACAAAAGAATTAACTCATAAACTACCTGCAAGGGGGGACAACTGGTGTTAGGGTGGGGGGGAAAGAAGTTATTGGTTTTGCTTGTTTTCCTGATATTTAATAAATAAGGCGTTCTGGCTGCTAAATGAACATTTGTGAACTTTCAAGAGCAATTTCAAGTACAAAATTCCTGGAGTCTCATTCACTTAAACTATTTGGTTTCAAATAGATAGAGTCTGCTGTCAGTTCACTTAAACATGTAACAGGAAACTCAAAGTTGACTAAAAGGCTGCATTACATTACTATTGGTTTTATATGGAAACCTTTTTAGAAGTAAGAAGCTAAGGAGAAGGTTTTTTTCCTCTCCCATCTGCAGCAGACAGCTGTTCACTGCCCGGAATCTATGATAGCACACACTTAAAGTAGCACCAAGCTGAAGTGAACACTTTAGAAATGTAATTTCTTTAATTGCACTGACACTATAAAGTTACTTGCAATTTATTTCACCATGCCATGGATAAACTGTCACTGATCACAGGAAGCCAATTTTACTGCTGGAATGGAAGAAAAATACTTTTTCCCAACATACTTTTAAATGTTAAAAAACAATCCAAAATACCCCTCACACAGAAACAACAACAGCACTTACAGCAAGTCCAGATGTTTAAATACTTCGCACAGGTTAGAACATGCAGTAATCTTGATCCTATGCATATAAAAATAAGCCAAGATAGAAGAAGACCCATCTACCCATAAGGAGATTTGACACCTTTACAGACTTCTGCATTCAAACCACTATTAAAAATAACTCCCTGTGGCTTGCTAGTTTTAAACAAAACCTAGCTCACAAGCTCTAGAACTGCCCACTTCATCACACACTTACACAGAACCTCTCTTCTCCCTGTCCTACACTGCAGCCAACTTCAGACAGCAGCTTCCAACTGGCTTTAAAAGCAGACCTGCTGATCTCCACACACCCCTAAACCTGAGACAAATGTTTGAAGAAGTGTTTGCTACCATTTAATTCTCTGTGATATTTACACAGAGTGCAGCAACTTCAACTTGCTGGGGGAAAAAAAAGCTATTATTTTAATGTCAGTCATCAAGCTAGATTTTGTATGCAAATTTTTTGGCTTCTGTTTTTTTCTTCAGAAAGGAAGAATACTGCCAGGGCCAACATCACCTCTCAGTTTGAACAGACGTTTTATTTCTTAGATACATTATTTTTTCCCCCCTCCTTCTAATCTTAGTGACACAGTTCTACAGTGAAACATGGAATTCAGAAGTGAAAAGACCTATCGTATCACATCCAACATGCTCTACAGCCAACAGACCCCTCCTTTTTTAGTTCCTTAGTTTTACACCAATATCCTGAAGCCAACCCCTGGCACAGAAAAGCAGAGAATACAAGGGTTGGTAGCACCAAGCTGTTTGATGGTAGCTCAGGCATGCAGGGACTGTACATGACGCTGAGACATTGCAAATCTTCCCTATTCTGTTGCCCTCAGCTTTCAGATAAACCATACTTATCTTCTAAGGCACTTAGAAAAGTGCTTAGAAAAAGCACAAAGAGCTTCTGAGCACTTGTATGTGCTTGTACTAAAAGCTTTTCAAAGGGAAGGGTGAGTACAAAAGCATTTAACAGGACTTAGAAACAGAAGAAAGGATTTTCAAGTCCCCTTTCCTTTAACTGGACAGCGTTAACTCAGTCCATTTTGGACAACCTTTAACTTCCACAGGAGTTTATTTAGGAAAGGCTATTCTGTCCAGCCCATGTGTCACAAACACGAGCCTCCTCTGCTGACAGACCAGCAGTGGGTCCCTGTTTTCTTGTCAAAGAAAACATATTGTCAGGGTCTTCAGTGACAACATTCATATCAAGAAAATTGTGAATTATATATTTCAACTACACAAAAATTTTGTGTTTGCTTTCAATACTCCAAGAATGTCTTTCTTGCATCTTGCATATGTACTGAATGCAAAGACAAAGATCATGTAACTTCCTACAAACAACCCAGTCAAGCACTTGGAAAGGTGCACAGTGAATTAGTCACCATCATTCCCATGGAAGAGAAATCGAACTGGTTAAGTGAGTTTACAGGACAAACGCCAAAGTGTGTGTCACAGGTAGAATGGCTCTTCATAACTTCCTTAATCACAATTCTCTAACCACACAGCGTATCGTGGCCACTATGCATCTAGATGAGTGTTGAACTGTAGCATGACTAAGAAGGTTGCAATTAAAAACGTGCTCACCTAATGGTAAAGATGATCCTAACTTCTAAAATGAGGTTCTGTATGCTTATTCTTCCCATTTGCTGGGGATCACCATAAACACCCTATTCTATAAGAAGAACAACTGAGAAAAGCAAATTAGAATGAAAAAACCCAAAGCATAAATTGGGTTATTCAACTCGCTTTCTATAAGGACTGTATCACAACCAGGCTTCATTTAGGAAAGAGCAATAGTCAAACCCCACAGGTCACACTGACACCTGCTTTCATCAGCTCATTTCTAAATCCTACCCTGGTACTTCCTCTGCTCCTCCAGAACACACTGTCCATTTTCTTGCTTTAATTTCAGAATAGGCACATTTGATTTCCACCCACTGCCCCACTTACTGGCTCCTCCAGTTCACACGGTCTAGCTTGTACTGCATATTGTTTGTTGTGTACACATTTGTCATAGCCTTGAGGTTAAATCTATTTGGCACCACATAAAGTAAGAGTAGACACCCACTAATTAGTCTTCGACACATCTAGAAGGTGTGCAGGAGGTAGACACTGAGCTGGTAACTATCCCCCACTTCACACCTAATAAAGCAGAGGTAAAGCAGGACCAAAACCCACACAGGTATTTCTGGCTCTTATCACCACAGAAGAAAATTACTCCTTTTACTCTGAGTAAACAGCCACTGATCACTTGCTCAGTACTCAACAGGCAGAAGTGAGCAAATCCAAAAAGCATGCTGGAAGAGAAACTTCAGCATCTTCCACTCTTTCCCTCAGCACAGCCTTGATTCCTGTGTGGAATGAGAAAAGCCAGCGTAGGCTCACTATTTTTCTATGTACATTTAAGAGTTCTAAACTGATGAGAAACTTCTCGGGCAGGATCAGGGAACTCTACAATGTGCTTCAAAAAAAATATCTGTTTCCCTGTGTGGCTTTGGGGCCCAAGTAATTCACGTTCCCCTGCTTTCCTCCCTGCAAAATGAATACCGAAGAATTTGAAAGGGTGTGTTAAAACCCGTGTTCAAATTACACGTCCGTCCTGTCCCACAAAATATGTACTCATCAAGAAACAGAATTCCAAAAGAAGGCGGGAAAACCAAACAAGAAGTGTTTTATAGGTCACAGGTGTTAAGAAACCAAAAGGTTGGTTCTCTTTTGCAATTCCTTTGGGGTGCCAGCAGTCACTCGCACCCCATCTAGAAATGTCACTTCCCACAGAAGATGCTCTTTTTCCATCATAAGAGAAATTCCTCCCAGCCCCCATTTTTTTAGGTCTCTAAGGCTCAGAGCCACAGGAAACAGGGGCAGCAACACTCTTATCCAAAAGAGGTTCCTTCCCCCCTTCCCCATTGTTGCTTAAAAGATGACTGTCACAAAGACTATCGATAGGGAAAAAAAAACAGTGGAAAGAGTTTGACTCAGTGTCAAGAGAGGTCTCAAAACGCAAAACCCGTCGAAATGCTGCAGAAGTGCAACGGTTGCTTACAATGATTCACAAAGATGAACTTTTAAAGGAGACACAGAAATGACAGCGAGACAGTCATAACGCGTCAGGAACTTGCATCACTGGACTTCTAATTGCTACAATATTTCCTATCAAACTACTTACACTGCAATAATGCCATCGGCAATCACAATTGGCAGAAATACCCTGCGTGTGCGAACAGACAGACAAACAGATGGAGCTCAGAAATCCACCATTGCTCTAAACGGGCATAAATCACACTTTGGAGAGAATAACATGTTGGGGGAAAAAAAAAAAGAGAAAGGAAAAAAAAAAAAACAACCAAGAAAAAAAGAAGGTATTTCTCAGTTCAGCTCTAACATGCGCTCTCTCCAAGAAACGTGGTAATCCCTGAAGCGCTGGTTTTCTCCGGGTTCCCATCGTTTGAGGGAGCACCCCCAGCCAGGTCCGTCCCCCTCGCAGAGAGAACGGGGCAGGCCCCGAGCTGCCGGCTCAGGAGGCCGCTAGGGAAAGCGGCTCGGGAGGGTCCCGGGGACTCCCGAAGCCCGCGGAGCTCTCTGCCCCGGCCATAGGAGCACCCGGTTCTCCCGGAGAGTAGGCAGACGGACTCAGCACACCCCCTGCTCCCCAGCGGGCAGCGAGGCTCCGGGGACACCCCTCCACCTGGCACGTGTGCGTGGTACGCTGCTGCTTTTAGTGTTAGAATACCAATATCCCTCCGAAGACCTCTGCAGTGACACCGACC